>CAJNIZ010043105.1:61840-77605 GCA_905231905.1 Symbiodinium pilosum
GGGTTTAGGGTTCGGGGTTTGGGAGCGAGGGGTCAGCAAATTAGAAGCCCCCACGTAGATCCTACGCCTTAACCTTCATTATCCTAAGAGAGCAGGAGGCCATTTGGTACTGTCATCACTAAGGTCACCAAAGGGCCGCTAAGCGCGGGCCTTGGGGAGCCTTAGGTAGTTTAATGTGGTCCCGAAGATATACCCCAACTTAAGCCCCCAAACCTTGATAGAATAACCGCTTCCATTTGAATTCGATCTTCTCCATTTAAGTATCTATCATCCATAAGCCCTAAACCCTGAACAGGAGCTTCCATTTCATTTTCCCTTCGTGATTTTGGGGAAGTACTAGCTGCAACTTTAAGTCAGTTAAAGTTAGATCAGGGCTAAACGGCTAAAAGAACCCTAGCGGCCATTTTATCTTCCATGCTTTCCATCTGATTTTCCCACTAATCCCTAGCGCTAGAATCCCCCCAAAACCGTCATATACCCCTGTAAAAACTATTTTCCCTAACCCTATTATAACCACCGAAAGTATTATAGACCCCTATAGCCCCTGTAGCTTACCTGAGTGTTGAAGCCCGGACAAGCCCAAGGACAGGCTTGGCCATCTCGGGGGCCGAGCCTGGGCAATCTCAATCAAGCAGCTCAGGGCCTAGGGGGTTGGTGGTTTAGGGTGTGGGGTTTAGGGTTTGGGGTTTGGGATGGCTTCGGGCTTAGGGTCTAAGAGTGTGGGGGTGAGAGTCTGATTCGGGCTTAGGGCTCAGGGAACGCGAAAAAGAGCATATGAATTTGCATTCAGTGTACGCTATGGTTTAGCAGGGCTAGTGTCTAGTGAGGTTTCAATGCCTGGAAACCTCAAACCCTCAACCAGTATCTTAGGACATCGCAGCCCTAACCCTAAAGCCTAAACCGGGCTTTGCGATTTCAGGACTGGCGCAGGGATCATATATGCGCAGATGGCATTGGGTTCTGCTAGGTATCCGAAGTACCTGGTGCCCATTAAGGGTTCAGGGTGAAGGGTGTCAATCCTGAACAGCAACCCCTACACCCGTAAACCCTCAACCCCTACACCCTAATCCTTCAACCCCCCATCCCTAAACCCCGAAACCAGAACCCCTCAATTACTTTGCATTATATGTGGGTGGTTGTCAAAATTATGGTCCCTCGTTGGATCCCTACTATTATACGGCACCTAATGTTTAGGGTACCCAAAAAGGGAGCATAATTTTGATAACCACCCGTGCATATAAATGCATACCCAGACCCCTTCAAAGGATCCCAAAAAATGGAGCCCCCCAAAATGAACCCAATTACTACACTGGGAAAAGGGGAGTATTGGAAGGAACCATTTTGTTGCATCCTTTGGGGGTCTGGCAAAACAGTTAATTCTGTAGCCCGAAAACAACCCCAACACCAAGGAGTGGATCCTGTGGCGGGATTTCATGGTCTCCTCCGAGTCCTCGTTTCCAGACGCAGGGTTATAGGGTTTGTAAGGTTTATAGAGTTTTAAGTTTTAGGGATTCGGGTTGAAGAGTTCAATTTTCAGGCTTTGGGCGCAGGGTTTTGGGGTGTGGGGTTCAGGGCTGGGGGGGTTTAGTTCATCAAATTGGGTTGTGTGCCCACGTCTTGGTTGCAAACGCTGGTCCTAGAAAAAACACCTGACCATGCACCCTTTACCTTTGAAGCAAAAGACTTAATGCAGAGGCCTTAACGGCTATCATTATGGTTCTCCTAGATTCCTTGTAAAATGAGGTATAATAGGGCACCTCACATAGACTTCAACATGATGTTTAGGGTCTAGGGTTTAGGGTCTAGGGCTTAGGGTTATGTTCGCAAGTTATAGTTAGGCCCCTGTACCTCAAATAGACCTCGACATAGTTCTTCAGGCCCCTGTAGCTCAAGTAGACCCCAACATGATTCAGGCGCCCCGCACCATACCCAACCTACGGAAACCCCAAACCCTTAACCCTAAAGACTCTAAACCCAAATAAACCCTAAACTCTAGAAACCCTATAAGTCCGAAACTCCATAACCGGCAGAAAATCCTGTGCCCTAAACCCTAAACCCTAAACCCGAGGTTCCCTGTCGGCATGACCTACCTGGCTATGGAAGGCAGCATCGGCGCGGCGGCCTTTGCTCTCCGTGCGCCACTGGGCGTACGGTTTGCTTACGTAGGGTTCAGAGTTAAAGGTTTAGGGGTTTAGGGTTTCAGAGTTAAGGGTCTAGGTTTAGGGGTAGTTTCAGGGCTTGGGTTTGAGGGTTCTGGATGATGATGGAGGGTTTAGCATTAGGTTTGGGGCTTTGGGTTCATGGGAGCTATAATGGAGAATCAACTCACATGGAAACCCTAAACCCTAAACCGTGCGTGCGGATTCGTAGGGTCTAGGGAGTTGAAGGTTTTTGTTGCTGGCTGTCCATCAAGGCATGGAAAAGAGTTTAGCACCTACTATATTCTGAATTGGGGCGACCTAGGGCCTAGGGTTAGTAAGGAATGGCTGAAAGAAAAAGAAAATGAAAACTACCACACCCTAAGCCTTAGACCGCTATTGCTTTGCACATCTGAAATGAGCCTTGTGAGCCCCCCCACCTTGTCCTCGCAGTTTCGACCCAAACTAGGTAAGAACACCGAACTTACAACTGCGTAGCATAAACCCTAAACCCCATCCTTGATAACATTCGTAATGAGCTTAAGTAGGTTGCCATAATATGGGTGTATTGAAAAAGCAGGGTTTCCTTCTTATAGTAACCCTCAACCCTATATACCCAAAACGTAGGGCATAAACCTTATACACCTTATCTACCCTATATACCCTATACATACCCTATATATGTGTGTATACATATATATACACACACACACCCTATATACCCTGTACAACACCCTATATGCCCTCAGTACAGTAACCTAGCCTGAGTTCCTTAACCCTAAACCCTAAGCCCCAACTCCCAAACCCCAAGCCCTAGATCCTAAACCCTAAATCCTAAACCGTACCCCTGAACCCTAAACCCTAACCCTAAGCTCTTAGTAGAGTAACTTGGTTCCTTAAAAGCGCCTCAGCAGTCCCCAGGCCCAATCTGGCATCTTGGTTCTGGCGGTGGTGCTTGTTCCGCGGACTTCTTGCAGGTGGCTACATACATATACCTATATATATATACACACGTATCTATCTATCTATATCTATAAATAAATATAAATATCTCTCTATATATGTGTATATATATATATGTCTGTATGTATACATAGGGTAGGGTTTAGGAAGTTTAGGGGTTTCAGGGTTCAGGTGGCCACGCAGGGAGAGTTGCGATCTCAAGGTCTGAAGGGTTTAGGGTTGAGGGCTTTACGTCAGCCATGCGCTTCGGACGGTCTTGTGTAAGAGCTGCAAAACAGTGCGCATGCGCGTAGGCGCGGCCAGAGCAAAAAGCACGGAAATCTTCGTGGTTAAGGGTACTATATGAACTTTCATACCAGCTGGATCATTTCTGATATCAGGACGCTCTGAAACTATAGGTCAGAAGCAAAGGTTTATGGTCTAGGGTTTGGGAGTGGCTACACATTTTCAGCATATGGTCAAGGGTTCCAGGGTTGTACCCCTAAGGTCGTACCCCTAAGAGGTTTCCCCAATATGGCCTTAATATAACCCTTATTACAGTCCCCTAGCCTAGGGTCCCTTAACAGGATCCCAAAACCCAGGGGTACAACCCCAGGGGTACAAGCCTGAAACGCCTGATATGGGTACTTGTGGGGTAAGGGTTCCTGGAGGTTTCAGGATCATGGCCGAGTGCTGTTGGCATGGAGGTTTATGTCTTTCTCTTGGCTTGGGGTGCCAAACCCAAGGCCTGCATGAGCTATATTGAGAGGGGGTTATATAGCACAGTATGTCAGGGACTACAATTGGGGTGATTAAGGGGAATACTAGGAGTTTAGATTATGGCGCACATGTTGTGTACGTAGAGTGACACAGAGATTAAGGAGGGATGCGGCAGCTTTTGTGGGTTTCAAGGGCTGTACGAAATAGTTACGAAGCACAGAGGCCAAAATCATGACTAATGACCCATGCATAAAAGCCTGCGGTTACCCTAACCCCCAAATTCAGGACCGGCGTATCATCCTGTGATAGATATAGGGTCCGTGTTTTAAGGGTTGTTGTTTTTGCCTATATCCTTAACCCTAAAACCCTAAGCACCCTTCTTGGTAGAGTACTCAATGATTTATCCCACCAACTCGGTGAGGTGAAAGGGTTCCTTGAGATTAGGGGTGCCCTTTTTGGGGGCACCTGTTCCAAGGGTTTAGGGTTTAGGGCCCCGGTTCCAAGGATTATAGTATTTTGGGCTCTACACCATGGTCCCCCCCCCCCCACTCAGTGAAAATACCATGTTGGGAGGAGGGGCGCACAAACTGCTGCTCTGCGATGCGAGTTGGAACAACCTCTCCGCCTTGCATCGTGGATTGCGACATGAGATGGTTCTCAAAAAGGAGGCCTTGATGGCTTTCCTTACTATCCCCCTCTATACTATGCCCCTTCTAGGTTCCCCCTTAATTAGCCTTCACAGGGCTTTATTATCCCTAAATAAGGGGGGACCTGGGGGGGTAGTATAGAGGGGGGGTAGCAGGGGAAACCATGAAGGCTGTACCCTTTATAGCCCCGATGTAATCCCCGTAGGCCCTTTTTAGTCTGAGCCTACACGCGGGCCCCTAATATGAGCCCTCAGGCTTTTTAGCGGATTCTAGGGACCCTGAAGGGTACATATAGGGTATTTAGTAGGTATATGGGGATCCCAGGGGCAAGGGCCCATACCAGGAATGTAGAATAATCTTTATGAGGCCAGAACGATTTAGTTATTATAAGGCCCCACAACCCACCTGAGATTTAGGGGTCCGAGGTTGATAACATGACGAGGAAACTCTGAGCTGCTCTGAGCTTGTAATGTGACTGCTTACCCTTTCATTTCCCACAAGGGGCTGCGTACCCTCCCCCGAACTAACATGTACCATAGTCTAAACTCCTTAAAGGAGGGCTATGCAGGAATTATGTAGGGGATGGCTCACATGGCACGCCATATTCCAGCGCCCAATCAACAGGACAGTGTGTTTCTGACAGTTTCAGAGTACCTTCGATTCGGAAAGGACTCTTAGCACGAGCTGCGTGTTGTTGGGCAGCGGATAAAGATAAAGCGCTCTTTTCAGGGTTCATGTAAGTTTGGTGGGGTTCAATGCGTACCCTGAGAGAAACACATCTTTGCTTTCTGGAAGGTGACCTCAGTCTGATATTATAGATTCCAACAATGTGTATAGCCCCCCTTAAGTTGATAGAATATGGCTTTGGGTATATTATAAGATCCCCATATACCCCATGTTCTATCTACCAAAAGGGGACTATAGCCTAGAAATCTAGATGTTGCATCTTCTTTTTGGGTGGCCGCGTGGAAAAAGTGGTATAGGAATTTACGGTTCTAGTGATCTAGGGATTTAGGGATTTATAAGGCTTAGGGTTTAGGTATGGTTGCATCTATAGCAAATCAGGAGTTTTCCTTTGTACCCTTAGGGTTTGTACCCTTGGGGTTTGGGTCCCTAAACCAAGGAATATGGCCCTTAAAAATGGTATTTGGGACCCAAAACCTAGGGGTACAAACAGTAAGGGTACAAACTTAAAGTCTTTGAGCAAAGGCCTGATATCCCGAAGCCAGAAGCCCTGAACCAAGCGTCGCCCAGCCATCCAAGAGCCTGAAGCTCGCTTGCCGCCTTTGACCCTTTCGTGTCCATACTAGGGTTTGGGGTTTAGGGTTTAGGGTGAATGCTAAACACCCGCATGACCTTAGCATACTATAGAGGCTAGTAGCGGTTGTGGGATAAACCCGAGACCCTAACCGTCCGTTTCCGGTGGCTGTTTCAGGGTGACATCTGCCCATCTGCCCGGCTCATGCAAAATGGCCGAACAAGGATTTCTGCCCCCAAGTCCTAAGCCTAAGCCAAACGGTTTAGGGTTTAGGGCCCAGCCTGGCCCACAATCCCGCTTGGACCCCGGATGTCCTACCTTTTTGAGACTATCCAGCTATGACCACCCCCCAAAAAGCGCAACCTGAAAAAGGGGCCCATGTCTCTACAGTGGGGCTATATGGGGTTCCATGTTTCTTTTTGGGTAGGTAAAAACCCACAAGCCCTATCTATGACTACGCATATGCCCAGCACCCTAGACCCTATATAATCACTCTGAAGCCCGTGCTTCGCGGGAGGGCAAGTAGCCAGGCCCTAAACCCTAAACCCCAGGCAGTGGCACTTTCAGGGCAATCCGAATCCGTCAGCGCTCTCCTGGTATGCATTCCAGCTCACGAGCAGCTTCTTGGCCAGTTCGAGGCAGCTAGGGTTTCTATAGGGGTATGGCACGGTTTATTAGGGGCCAGGGTCTAGGGCTTGGGGGTGGTGATATCTTATGGCTTCTTATACTTGCCATTATGGGTGCCACTACTAGTGTGTCGTAATTTGCCTATCTATAGTTTTCGCTCGTAATAATTACTCACCCTTCAACATCATTTTGAGATCTTTGTGAGGTGCTATGCCATGGTTCTGCGTTCTTTGAGGAATTTAGGACCACAATATTTGCAACGATTTAGGCCGCTAGATTACGCATGGAGCGTTAGGTATGAGGATCCCGAGGTTAAGGGCCCTTTCTGCGGCCCATGCTTGGGACCTTAGATTGGGGTTTAGGGTAGGTTTCCCGAGCTCCACATTTCACAGGTTATACCTATAAACCCCAAGCCCGAAACCCTGGCGGGGTGTAAAGTACAACTGGACAGTAGAAAGCTGAGGCCAAGTAAACCTCAAACTGTCACCCCGAACTCTATATATTGATTTAGTCCCCCCTAAGTGGATAGAATATGGGGTATATGGGGATCTTATTATAATATACAACGCCATATTCGATCTACTTAAGGGGGACTATACACCAAAAACATCTTGCAATCCTTCTCACCTCTCTCTCTGCACAGGAAAACTCTCAAGCCAAAGTCAGTTTCTATATGGAGTATTAAAGACATCACTAGCGTCTCGGCTCATAATATACTTGCGAGAACCCCATTTGTTCTTGAGGACCCTAGATGTATATCTGTTCCTGCACGCAAACACCCACGCAGCTATCCTTGTATGCTTGTATATATGCCCGGATCTACTAAAGCTGAGGCTACCCTTTTTTGGGGCATATGGCCACCGCTGCTCAGCTCTTGTGTGCACAGCTTCCAGGTTTTCAAGTTTGAAGCTTGGGGATTTTGTAGATTCAGTGCTTTCCTGGTAAAACAAATCTTGAACTTTTTCGGGTCTATGAATCCTAGTCATAGAACAAGGCTAAATGATTTGGGGGACCAAGGCCAAATGATTTGGGGGACCAAGGAACCCAAAAAAGCCTTATGGCCCCCCTTAAGTAGATAGAATATGGTGTTGAGTATATTATAAAAAGATCCCTCATATACCCCCATATTCTATCTACTCAAAGGGACTATTAAACCTTAAACGGCTGGGGGGCTTCGGGTCCCCAATCTGAGGTAAGGAGATAAAGGGCTTCTAGTCTCTGCAGCAAGGGTTTCCATACGTATATGTGAGGTTTCAAAAAGATTGGGGGTCCCTTTTCGGGGGTCCCTGTGATAAGAATATTTTACTTTGGGTATATATTTTGAGCCTCCCTTTTTTTTGGGGGAACCACATGTCCGATACCTACCCGGCACAATCCAAACGAAAGATTGAGGGGGCATCCCGCAAATCTCGTTCGCCCGTTGGTTTGGCAAGGTGGCTTGGAAAGTCTTTCAGCATAATTGTTCACTTCCTTCAAACAGGCATCACGAATGCGGTCCATGTGCGCTTTCTAGAAGCAATTCCAAGGGAGTACGTCAAATCCTCCTCCCTACATTGCACATGCCAGAAGTGAAAGCCATTGTGAGCCACGCATGAGCCTCACTGCGTAGATTCACCCCCTAAACCCTAAACCCTAAACCCTAAAACCCTAAACCCCTAAACCCTAAACCCTAAAGCCCCAAACCTTAAATCATGAACCCTGATCATCCCTAAGCCGGGCTGCAATTAAGAAACTTGGAGTAAGATACTGCAATAAGGAAACCTTAATTGTTTACGATGTACCCATATTATGGTAACTTAATTATCTAGGGTTTAGGGTTTAGGGTTTAGGGTGCAATAAGGAAACCTTAATGGTTTACTCTGTACCCATATTATGGTAACTTAATGATCTAGGGTTTAGGGTTTAGGGTGCAATAAGGAAGCCTTATTGTTTACTATGTACCCATATTATGGTAACTTACGTAATTTAGCTTCCTTATCAGCAACCCAGCAAATCACCCCAAACCCCCAAACCATAAAACCCTAAGCCCTTGAAAGTCTCCGTCACGGGATGCTTTAGTCGAACCCGGCTTTCCACCTTGCGATGCTGTATGGCCATGCAAGCGACAAAAACCCTAATCCCAAAACCCTAAATCTTAAACCCTAAGCCCCGAACCCTAAACCCCAAACCCTAACCCCTAAACCCCACAACCCTAAACCCTTAAACCCGAGGCCAGCGCTCTGGCCATAGAGCTTGTGGCGCCCTTCCTGTTCTTCTCGCCGAACAAGGGATTGAGAATGATGGGGCTGGCAGGGAATCTCGGCTTCTAGGATCTACAGTCCACCTTAAGTAGATAACAGATTTTGGGGGTCCAGGGTTTCGGGTTTAGGGATTGGGATTCCCCCTTAAGTAGATGGAATATGGTTTGGGTATACCCTCATAAGATCTTCATATACCCTATATTCTATCTGCTTAAAGGGGGACTATAGGGGGCATAGGGTTCAGGGATTAGGGTTTAGGGTTAGGGGGGTTGAGTGATCGGGGTTTAGGGGGTTTGGGGTTCGGGGATTTTGGTTTACGGGTTGGGGTCTAGGGATTAGGGTTTTGAGCTTTGGGCTTGCATTTTGGTTTGTCAGCGTTTAAGATGTAGGGCTTGCGGTTTAGGATTTGGGGTTCAGGATTTCAGGTGGAGTGTTTAGCCGGACCTCGAATGTAGTACCCTTTTGGAGCCTATAATGAAGAAGCACGAACTGCCAAATCCCCAAATGGCATGCCAAACACTTGACTGTCCAGCTAACTGTCAGGGTTTAACTTTCATGTGGAGGTTCTCTTGGCTTTGCTTAGCAAGAGGGAGCATTGGGCTAATCGCAAGGGTTCTCAGAGGCAGTAGATAGGCTTACAAAATGTCTTCCAAGCAAGCCTTAAAATCCTAGACCCTAAACCCTACTTGGAGGGTCAGGGGCCAGGGGGACATAGTAAGTAGGTTGCTCATGAGGATAATGGGGGATCATTATATGGCTATACGGGTTATCAACCTACTTAGTAAGTCCCCCTGACCCTCCAAGTAAACCCGGAGAGGTGCTTACCAGCTAAGTGGGGTTTAGGGTTTAAGCTTCAGGGGGCCTCATATTCCAGAATTTAGGGTTTGCGGTTTGCGGCTCATTTTTCAGGATCCGAGTTACCCAAACCTCTATATGAGTACAATTTTTAGGGACTGCCGTAACTGAATTCCCCTTGTTACAGAAATTCCGCTATGACGAACAAATACAATGCATTACGAGCAGCATGGCATTGTGGAACCCCATAATCACACATAACCCTCGCCATCCCATTATAAGCAATACACCCCCCCCCCAACCAGCACAATGTATATACAATGTTGTGATATAGGGGGGGGGATGTTGACCATTGGGGAGTGAGGAGGTTCACTGTTGGGACGAGTTACAAGGTTCCAGTTACCAGCACTGTGACACACGCAGAGTGGGCTGCTTATTGGTGCGGGGTTTTGGGTTTGGGTTAGGGTCTAAGGGTCTAGAGTTTTAAGGGTTTAGGGTTCAAGGTTTAGGGTTAGGGGGTCCTATAGCCCCCCTTTAAGTCCATAGAATATGCGGTATATGGGGTTCTTATTATGACTCTGGCGGATTTTTGTGTTCTATCTGCTTAAGGGTGACTATAACCTACGTTCAACTTGTAAACTACCAGATTTACAATGAGGTGAGGGGCATGGGTTTGCAGGGAAGCTAGGTGTACATCATAGAGTTTAGGGTTCAGGGGTGCATCCCCCTTTGAGGTATAGGGGCGCTCTTAAAGTTCAACCCTGAACCTAAACCCGAAACTCTTAGCCCTAAACCCTGAAATCTGAACCCTGAACCCTAAACCCTGCTCCCCTGCTAATAGTTGACCACTTGGCTCAACCAGGAGCAGCTTGCTTCAGCTGGGCATCTTAGCCAGCGGCAGCTTGCCATGAAACAGAGGGTTTAGTGTTTAGGGTTGGAGTTTAGGGTTTAGGATTCAGGGTTTAGGGCTTAGAGTTGAGGATTTGGAGTTTAGGATAGGAACATGAAGACTGGAAGAAGTCAAGATGGAGAAAATGCATTGTTTCTCTCAAACGTGCCCTTGGGGTAACTAGGTATATGTGGGCTCAGGCACGGATTATAGCCCCTCTACTTGTGAAATCTACGGGGAACATGTTGAGCAACATACATATAGTAGGATATTTGAAGGGTATGGTCCTCGTTTTTGCAACTTGAATATTAAGAGGTTGGAGCCCGGAATTCATAACTTACCATATAAACAAGTCGTTGGCCTTCAGGGGTTTTGCACCTACACACCTGCACCGAAACTTGTGTGATGCAGACCACCTCATATGAATCATGTAAGATAGAAGGTTAACCTGTTCGGGGCCGGGAAAGTCAGCGGCCCTGCCTCAAATCCCATTATTTTGCTACGATTCGGCAACCCTAAGCGTGAAACAGGGATCATAACACCGTCATCTATAGTCTAAACTCCTTACAGGGGCTTGTTTTGGGGATTATGTAGGAGACTTCTATAAGGGTTATGAAGGGGGACACTGGGAGTTTAGACTCTAAACCCTAAACCTATACTATGAGGGTTATTTAGGGGGATACTAGGAATTTAGGCCCCAACCCCTAAACTCATGTGGGTAGTTCCCAAAATTATGGGCCCCCTTTGGTGAAGGATTGTATTTCGGCGCCTCTTATTTAGGGGTACCAAAATGGGACCCTGATTCAGGGAAGGACACATGTCACAAGGGCACTTCAGCTCCTGTCCAGCAACTGCGGCCCACGGAGCCCCTTAGACCTTCAACCCTGGGGGGTGAAATCCTGAACCCCGCAATCCCCAAAAGCCAAAAACTCTAAGCCCCCAAAATCCCTAACCCTTAAACGCAGTTTAGGGTTTAGGGGTCCCTAAACCCCCCCCAACAAAAACCTAACCCTGAACCCTAAATCTCCAAAAGCCGTTACGCCCCAAAAGCCCTCAACCCGAAAAACTCTAAACCTTGCTTGGGTTTAGGGTTAGGGTTTAGGGTGCGGTAGGATTTAAGCCCAGAGCCCGGCTGTAGCAGCGTGCTCTAGCGACATCACTTCACACCGAGGGAATATTGAACCAGACCTGAATATCCCGAAGCCCCCAACAAATGTTGGTTTAGGGGTTTTAGGGTTTAGAGTTTGGGGCTTTAGGGCATAGGGTCTAGGATGTAGGGTGTTAGCGTCTCAGGGTTTAGGGTCTAGGGTTTAGGGTCTTTCTTGGGTTTGAGCCTTGAGCCACGGAACACAGCCCTTCATTTAGGTGCTTGGAACTCTCAAACACAAACGTTACAAACCTGAACTTACTGGTGGTGAGTAGGGGATTAGGGAATACAATCCTCGCATAGTCGCTATGCAACATATTCCCTTATTCCTTATTTAAAGAGGAACCAGTAACTTTGCCATGCCTTCAACAGCGTCGACAGAGCCACGTTGCTCAGAGAGGCCCGCCTGCGACTGCCGGGGCTGGCCCCATACGCAGAATGGTGCTATGGCCATCACAGCCGTCTCCTCTTCGACGGGACGCCGCTCCCCTCAGAAGCTGGGGTCCAACAGGGCGACCCGCTCGGGCCTTTGCTCTTGGCAATCGCCCTCCAACCGGCTCTGCGGGCTGTTGCTGCTGGCCCCCCAGGACAGCGCCCTGACACGGTCTTTGAGTTTCTTGATGATCGGCCTTGCTGGAGGAGTTCGGGAGGTCAGCGCGGCCCTGGCCAGGCTGACGGCGGCCAGACAAGTCGGGCTCGACCTCAACCCTGGCAAGTGCTGCCTCACTACCTGCAGCGATGACGGACTGTTCGACAGGCACTTGTTCCCTGCAGCAGGCATGCCGCTTAACCGCTCCGGGGCCTTCACCTTGCTGGGCGCTGCTGTTGGCAACAGGGCATTCTGCGAACACCACACCATGACCAAGCGGGTTGAGGCCAGCGAGCCACTGCTCACTGCTCTTGGGGAGCTACAGGACCCGCAAACTGCTGTGCTGCTCCTTCGCCTCCTACTGCAAGGTGGTTTATAGCAGTCGGGTGACACCGCCATCTCTTCACCCCGCCGCAAGGGTGTGATGACCAGGTACGAGCGGCCTTGGAGGCCAGTACACCACTCTCACCGGAAGCTTGGGAGCAAGCCTCCCTCCCAACCAGCATGGGCGGCTTGAGGCTTCGCCGGGCTGCTCGGCGCAGCGCCGCCTACTTGGCCTCAGTGATTGCCACCATGGACCTCTGCAAGGAACTGGACCCCGCCTATTGCCCTTGCCTCGACAATGTGCTAGCGGCCTACAACCAGGACGTGCCGGAAGCTGACCGCGTCTCTGCCCCTGTGCCTGTGCCTTCTCCTCCTCGGCAACAGCAGTTGTCGCAGGCACTGGACCGAGTCACACTCAGCCATCTTGGCGCTGCTGGAAGCCTATCGGGCGCACCTTCAACTACTGCAACAGCCGCGGGCTGGCGCTTGGCTACATGCACCTCCTTGCAGAATGCCTCGGGCTTCACGTGACACCGACCCTCTTTCGCATCATGGTCCTCATGCGTCTCGGGATGCCTATTGCTGCAGCCGACTCGGCTTGCCTGCTGTGTGATGCGACCAATTACCATTCCGAATGGGTGACCATCCGCGGGTGTGCCCTTGTGCCAAGCGCCACAACTGGTTGCGTGCCATCCTTGCTGCCCGAGCCAAGGCAGTGGGCCTCAGCCCTGAAGATGAGAAACCAGGGCTGGCCTGAGGATGGCGGCGCGACGGCAGTGGCAGCAGGCCACCGGCCAGTAGACGTTTGGGTGCCGCAGTGGTCCCTGCATGGCGCAGCGGCCTTCGACCTGGCAGTCACTTCTACTTCTGGCCACCATCACAGAGGGCAGCCGCTCCGTGTCCGACTACGAGGCGCGGAAGCGTGCTTACCAGCACATTGAGCGGGCCTGCCAGGCTGCTGCGCTGCAGTTTGTCCCGATGGTTGTGGTGGAGGATGGGGGCCAGCTGCCTGGAAGGAGTTGGCCCATGGCCTTGCTGCCAGGTCGAGAGCCCTGCGCTGGAGACTGACAGGCTCGAGCCGGCGGATGCTCCAGCCTGGCCGACCCGTGAGGGGCCTCACGATTCTGGGATGTGATTGGCACCCTGTACAAATCCTGCATATCCGGCACATGCGGCACCTGCAGCGCACAGAAGTCGGGTTGAGAGGATGCGAGCAAGTATTGATTGGCTGCTTACTTGGCCCGTTGGCTAGCAGGGGTTAGGTTAAAGTTACAAAGTCCAAGTTTGGAACTAGATGAGCCATAATCTAAACTCCTTGAGGGGGCTTATATAGGGGATTACATAGTGGACTACTTAGGGGGAGGATACCAGGAGTTTAGATTGTAGCTCATATGATGCCCAATTCCTAGGTTTAGGGTTTAGGGGCCGCAAAGTACAAGCAGGGTCAGGCTCTAGCCAGACGTGGCTTGTTGGATGTCCTATTTCCATGTTGAATGATCATTTGGTTTCTGTGCAAATCCGAAACCACTACTATCTCCCAAACTCCCACATGGTGGTTTATGTAGCAAGCATTCCTAAACTGAAGTTATTTGAGGTTTTTTGAAGTATTGTCCAATAAGCAGCCGAAACTGAAACGCCAAAGCCCCGCTAGGAATGATATTCCCTCTGAAAATATTTGTCATTGATAGGGCAGGGAGTGTTCAGGGGAAGGGGAATACTAGCCTTCAAGCAGCCCTTGAACCCTAAACCATAAACCAATACCATCTAGGAGCCGTCGCGCAACCACCTAAACCATGAAATGTCAAAAAAGAATCGGCCTAAAAACGGACTGAACCCAGGAACACTAAATCTTGGACCGATATTAAACAAGTTCTGCCCCCCGACAGTAAATATGCCCGCCTGAAGGCCTCTCATGGGGAATGCTCAAGGAAGGTGGTCGGAGTGTTTGATATCTGTGCACCCTTACCTTAGACCTGCAACATCCCGCGGCGGAGTAAACTTTGAACTTGTGGCCCCATTTTCCTAAATCTGAAATTTTCAACCTTAAAGCCGTATACCCCAAACCCTAATTATTTACACCCTAAACCCTTGAATCATGCCCCAAGCTTTCAGTACTTGAAATAAACCGCTACGAGGCTGAAGATACACTAAACTCTGAAGCTAATTGTAGCTTCCGATTTCCTTTCCATTACTGAATCCCTAAACGCTAAGCCCTAAAAACCCGAAATCCCTAAATCCGATATAACCCCATTAGGATACTTTCCATTTTCTTTTCCACCATCCCCTATATTAAATACCCTAAACTAAACCCTAAACCTCTAAACCCTAAACCCTTAGCCCTAAAAACCATAAGCCCTAAAAACCCTGAGCCCTAAAAACCCTAACCAAAAAGGCAACTACGGCCCGCTCAACTTCTACTTCTTGGCCTTGGGCCTGGCTCTGCTACCCTCGCCGGCACAGCAGGCTGCAGAAGAGGAGAAGACGCTTAAGGAAATATTTTGTTTAGGGTATGGAGTTTGGGCGGGCTTAGAGTTTGGGATTTTGATTTTGGGGGCTTGGGATTTAGGAGGATTTTGGGGGCTTGGAGTTTAGGGCTAACATTTTGGGCTTTGGAGTTTAGGGCTGAGAGTTTGGGTATTTGTCCGGTTTGGAGTTTCGGGCTCAGAGTTTAGGGTGTAGAGTTTGGGATTTTGGGGGTTTGGATTTTAGGGCTTGGAGTTCAGGGTTTAGAGCTTGGGATTCGTGGATTAGAGATTGAGGTCTAAGGAAGAACTTGGGTGTTTAAGTTCGTGAAAGAGTTGTAATTTGTCATAGCAGCGCGTACGAAGCAGAATGAAAGGTGCCTTGTGTGGCGGGGGCCAGGCCTGTTAGTGCATATAGATATTTCCAGTCTACAGAGCTAACTAATGCCTTTGAACAATAGGGGTCCTCAGCATATATGGGCTCATACGAGAACGAATCATTGAGAAGCCTATTAAGGATGATATGGGGATTCTTGATCCCGATTATCATGCCGTCATAGTCCGTCAAAGAGTAACCCCACAGAACGAAAACACTGTTTGCGCTGTGGTGCCCTTGCCGTGTTCTTGCCGTCTTGCTTGGTATACTAGCCCATCGTGATGGTGTGAAAGTCGGGCTGCGAGTTTAAGACATTGTGGACTTATACTTCAGTGGTTTTGCCACCCGACTGGCTCAGAGGGTTAATGATCAATTAGTTTAAGGTCTGGGGTTTGCCTAAATCATTTTGCACCCTGTAAGCTGAAGAAGTCGTACAGGTGCCTGGAGAATCATGTCCGCGTGTTGCAATATGTTTTTTTTGCGCTGTTCAGGCGAAGAGGGCATTGAAGACTGTATATGGTTTGCTTTGATGCTCCCACAGTGGCCAGGGGCTCGCACGGTATTGTCTAAAGGAACAAGGCGTGCTGTCACCCTAAGCCCTAAACCCTAAA
>CAJNIZ010043105.1:77843-129848 GCA_905231905.1 Symbiodinium pilosum
AAACCGTAAGCCCTAAACCCAAGCCAGACATCAAGTTCTAAATGCTAGACCTGGCATCTTTGAATTCCAGACCTTCTTCCTGACACTTGTAAGTCCAACTGGTAAACCTTGAACAACCGAAGGCCCATACCCACAAACCTCCCTACTACAAATCTGGAATCTTGAGCCATGAAACCTTGACTGACAGGCGGAGCATTGCCAAACACCCGACGGCAGCCTTAAATCCTAAACCTTAGCCCGTTGGTGTATACGAAGCAAGCATGATTCCAACTTTGCTTCGTTCAGGCTTTGCAAGTAGCATAAAAGTACACACTAGGGCCAAGATCAATAAAGTGTGCGGAATAGTGTGAGAAATACCCATCTTTAGGGTTTATCGACTACACACGGTTTTATGGCTTGTACTGTTATACTTACACCTTGTACTACCTAGAGGGTAAACGTACTACTGTAGGTAGTTGCGGTGAAAAAGTAAAACTCAAGCTTGCTGGCTCTCAAGAGGGGTGGGGATAACTTTCCCTATATAATCCAAATATACATCCAGCCTAACCCTAAGCCTTAAAACCCTAGACCCTAACCCTAAACCCTAAACACCCTAAACCTGAAATCCCGATTTGGCGGACAAGATTGCTGCGGAAGCAAGATCCATGGAATATGTAGCTCGCTTTTGGGTGAGCAGCAAGTCCTCTGGCGATGCTCAACAAGTGGAATTGTTGACCTTGGTTCCCACCGTCCGTGATGATGGGGCAACGGGCTTGTACCAAGGTACCGGCCTGGACATTGCCTACGCTGGGGATGGTCTGGTTCCTGCGTGTTGCCATCACTTGGGGAAGGGGCGGCCTATTATCCTTACTACAGATACTACAGGGACCCCCGAATGGTCCTTAAACCTTGACCCTACACCCAAAACCCAAAACCCCATACCCTAAACCCTAAGTCCCTAAACCCTAAACCCTAAATCCCTAAACCCCAAACCCAAAACCCCAAAACCCCAAACCCCCAAACCCCTGAAATCTTAGCTGGCAGGAGGATACTGAGCCTGGGAGAGCATGGCCAGCGGCGGCAGTGGGCTGGGCAGCACTGTGAGATAGATTTGGGTGGATGTCAAATTGATGGTCCCTGTTTGGGTACCTTAAATATTAGGTGCCGTATTATGATAATGATCCAAAAAAGGGACCATAATTTTGACAACCATCCATTTAGGGGGTTGCGGGTGGCTTTTTGGGTTGAGCGATTCTGGGTGTCTGGGTTCGAGCTTTTTGGGCTGTAAGGTTTGTATGAGGCTTTGTGATTTAACAAGTTCAAGGGTTTTTGGGTGAGATTCTACGGTTGAAGGGTTCGGAGCTTGGGCCTCTGAGGCGTTGCTTCGTCAGCTTGCAGGGTATCCGGGATGTTATATGCGGTTTAGGGTCTAGGGTTTAAGGTGAGGGGGGTTATGATTCATGGGGTGCCTCTTTTAAAGACCTAACTAGATATTTACTTTCCAAGGGTCTAAGGTGAGAGAGGTGATAATTTATAGGGTGCCCCTTTTAGGACTGGATAGATAAAGTAAAAGGGGCTCTCATGGCATTGATCACATGAAGCCTGAATGAAACTGAAGGGTTCTCGCTAAATTATGGTCCCCTTTGGAATGCTCCCCGCGTCCATGTCCCTAAACCCCATGTGTGGGTGTACCATAACCCCGCGCAAGAGGATTATTTCCTTGCCAATGCAACATGTAAGGTTTTAGTTTAAAAATGACATAAAAGGAGGTAAGAGCAAGAACAATAACGAATAACGAAAACGGCAAGGTCCAACACTCAGTACTATAGGCAAGGAGGACACGATGTTGCAGTTGGAGGCACTCATCTCGGGTTTAGTGTATAGGGTCTGATTTGTTGAAACATCTTCAGGGTCGAGCTGGGCTGCCTTGGGCTGGCAGGTTGTGAGAGTTTGTGTTCATGAGAGTGGGGGTTCAGGATGGGATTAACACGGTTTTAGGGGTTGAGAACTCAGGGTTTGTGAGCGCTGTGCCTTCCAGCTTCAGCCTTAAGCCATGCATGCAGCTTGGGGTTTCACATCAGCCATAATTTCAACTCCTTAGAGGGGGAACTTATAGGGGATTATGTAGGGGAGCATTATAGGGGTTATTAAGGGGGATATGTGCAGTTTGATCAACACACGCGGGCCACAAACGCAGCAATGAAAGTACTTGCCAAGAGGAGAATTCCATTGTTTGTTCGCTTCCGTCTCCCGATTAAGGGCCTGAAACATATCCACGATCATGGCCCTAGCATCCTTGCACAGTTGTGGAAACAGCTCCTCAAAAGAAACTTCAATCAAAGATTACATACAATTGTTTCTCGATCCCCTACCCAGGGATCCTAACCCCCCCGAAACACTACCCAGAGTAACCTAGACCCTTTTAGCAATAGGTGCGCAACCCACTTTATTAGGTATCCCTAAGGGTCCAAGGACCCAAACAATAGGGTATCAGGGCCCAAATACTATAAGATTAATGGTATTTGGGCCCTAAAACCCTATTATTTGGGTACTTGGACCCTTAGGGTATATAAGTTACTCTAGGTAGGCTCCGTTGCTGCATCCAGGTTGGCCTGGGAGCTGCTCTGGCCATCGGCGTGGCTTCGCAGATGGCTGGGACCCCTGGCGCGTGCCCCAGCGCGGCGCATGTGACTTGACGCGGTTTAGGGTTTAGGGTTTAGGGTTTAGCAAGGATTGTGGATGTGGGTACTTTAAAGTATTATTAGGGGCCCCTTTTTGGGAGCCCCTGTTAGACTAGGGCTCTTTTTTGGGAGGGTTTACATTGGGCATCATTTATGGCACCCCCAAATGGCTCACAATACCTGAGCTAAGCTCTCGGGAGGTTTAGATTTCCACTCTATACTACATTAATATTGGCTCCATAGACCAACCAAGATATCTAACACACCTCCAGACCCTACTCCATGTTATTGGGGTCGCCTAAGCTCTAAACCCGCAATGCCAAACCCAAAAAAGGCTGATTTCTAAAAACCAACTCAACCCTACACACTACGAGAGCTGCCTTCCTTTCAATTCCCCCAAGCCCTGAACCCCTAAGCCGTAAACCCTAAAGTTTATCAGTACTACGTACTCCCTAAGGGTCCAAGGACCCAAATAATAGGGTTTTAGGGCCCAAATACAATTAATATTAATGGTATTTGGGTCCTAAAGCCCTATTATTTGGGTCCTTGGACCCTTAGGGACTGCGGAAAGGCCCTTTACGCGCGGGCGGTGGCAGTGATGTCCTCTCTGCCAGGGCTGCAGGGGCTCCTGGCGTTGACCAGCGGTCTCGAAACGGACGCTCGGGAAAGACAGAAGGGATTTAGGTGATTTAGGAGCTTTTGAGTTACAAGAGGCTTATAGTCCCCCTTAAGTAGATAGGATATGGAGTATACGGTATATGGGGATCTTATTATGATATACCCAAAGACATATTCTACCTACTTGAGAGGGACCATAGGGTTATATAGTGGTGTGCATCGAGGTTGGGGGTTGAAGGTTTTGGGGTTTAAGGTTGAGGGTCCTTGGGCTCAGTTATGGATATCTGGGGGTACTCAGGCTGGGGGGCCTAGTTTAGGAGGACCCCCGCACTCTGTAATAGTGGTATAATAGGAATCTGAGAGAATGCTAATATGATCACCATTATCCCTTATGGTCACTATTGCTGGGTGGGGGGGCCCACCTAAGGTCTAATAGTAGGCATCTGCTGATGTTTAGCCATCAAGAGGATCCCAATTTAGTCTTCGATTTGCAGGCTACATGTGTTTTGACAGGCTATATGCGGGGGATACGCCTGGAAGTAGGGGTTACAAAGAGGAATTGGTGATCATGTGGGGATGACCAGGGAGTAGCGTCTTGCAAACCCTTGTCCTACACTATTCCCCCTTAAGTCGATAGAAAATGGGGTACATGGGGATCTTATTATAACATACCATGTTCTGAACATGCCCTTGAGAAAGTTCATAACGCATAGTTAGTATCAGAAGGACTGACAGTTTTTTTGGCCTTGAGCAAGTTTGGGGTCCTGGGCTATACGTGCGGGCTGAAGTGTAGGATACTCAGGGTAACGTAGTCCCGTGATTAATGAACCCTCTCCTTTGAAGTGCCTACATATTAGGATCCCTTTTAAAACCCACTCCCCTTAATAAGGATTATAAGATAATCCCTGTTAAGGGGAGTGGGGTTATTAATCACAGGTCTACAGTAAGAGAGCTCAATCTGAGCTTGGATTAGGGTTTGGAGTTTCGCATTTAACGGACTTGGAGATGTTAAGGTGCAAGGTGCTTGAAGTTTTGAGCTTAACATTGCCCGCGACTTTAGATAGTATTCTTTAGGAGGACCCCCCCACCCTGTAATAGTGGTATAATAGGAATATAATAGGACCGTAGTATAATCCTTATTATCCCTCATAGCCACTATTGTAGTGTGGGGGGTCCTCCTAAAGTATTCTGGTGAAGGATGTCAGTGGGCATTGAGGGATGAAGGTTTCAGATTAGGAGCTCAAGGCTTTCTTCAGGTTGCCAGTTTGCAGTTTAGGGTCTTAGGGTTTAGGGTTTAGGCCTGCTGGCATCTGGTTGCACTCGTCTGGCTGCCTTGCGGCCATGCTTGCATGTTCGCTCCCCGCTTCACCCACTCAAGTCAGCACTCAAAAAAGAGTTGTTGCCGCAGATTCTCCAGGGAACAGCAATCCAGTAATTGACCAGACTTTTTGAAATGTCCTGTCGGGCAAAGAGGGCATGTGACAAAGTTAGGGCCACAGTGTCTTTGCAGTCACGCAGGCCTCTCAAAATCCTGGGTTTAGGGTTTAAGGGTTTGAGGGTTTAAGGGTTTAGGGTAGGGTTTAGGTTTTAAGGGTTCAGGGTTTAAGTGTTCAGGCTTTGCGGCAGGGTTTAGGGTTTAAGGGTTTAGGTTTTAGAGTTTAGGTAGTTGAATTCCTAGACCCAAATGCCTAAGCCCCGAACCCATTACACATTTTCAGCACTTCGCCTTCAGCGGTGCTTGCTGAACACTGATCTCTGCGTCCAGATCACTGCTACTCAGTCCCCAACCCTCGAACTCCTGCATCCTTAGAAACTTCAGACCGAACAGGCTGAGCTAGTGCATGATCCTGAAACCCTAAACCATTAACTACTTCTTGCTAAACTGTATGATCTAAACCCTAAACCCTATCGCATCACTCCTGGACCCTGTATACCCTAGTGCCCATTCCCAAACACTCCGGAACCCCCATAAATGGGTTTCCCAAGATCAGGAGTACTTGTTTTTGCCGGGGGGAGGGGCCCAAAATACGGTCTACAGTCTACAGTGCTTGGGGGTCTACATTGGGGTCCCCCTGTTTGGGAAAACTACCACCTATCTACACCCTGAAACCGTAAACCCTGAACCAACCCTCCTTTGAAAGGACACTTAGAGGCTAGGCCGATTCCCCCTATAGCAATAGCTCCTTCATATGGAGTCAGTAGGGCTTGAATATACAAGAGTCCCTTGTGGTACCTGTTACTGGGTGGGGGATTGACCCAACTTATAGGGAAACATTCCTGACCACATGAATCGTTTTGAGGCAGTTGGGCTCGCTTTGCTGGGTGCCAGCCAATCCGTTTTCGTGTTGGTCGCTGGGCTGCTGGTGAAGAAGATATCAAGGGATCTAGGGTGCAGTGCTGAGGCTTTAGGCTGTGGGGTGTAGGGCTTGGGGTGCGGGGTGTTGGGTTTTGGGTTGGAGCTCGCTTTAAAGGGGTTCTGAAAAGAAGGGGCCATGGGGATCCTTATCATGTTGGGATTATAAGGCCCCCTTAAGATTTAAGCTTTAAGTAGGGAAACTCCCATGTTCGAGAGGTTGTTAAAATTGTGCGTTTATTTAAGATTGCAAGTGTAAAAGAGCTTCTAAAGTTTAGAGCTAGGGCTCGCGAAAGCGTAGCATGTTTTGATCACCCCGCCCCCCAAAGTCCCAAAGAGTCCAACTACCCGCGATTAAAAGATGAGGGGTCAGGATCGGAGGATACAAGCTTCCAAAGGGTACCTGCGTAGTCGAAGCTTGGGGACCAAACTGGTTCCTATGTAACTGCTGTGTGCTGTGGGCCCTAATTAAGCATGTACTGCTTAGCTACCCCGCTATCCGCACCTCTTGGCTTAACTTAATATCATTCCCGAACTCCCTCCTTGTACTACCCCCTTCATGGCTTCCCCATACTTCGGGGTTACTTCGGGGTCACGAAGGCTCGTTAGAGGCAACCTGGAAGGGTAGCATGGAGGTGATAGGGGAACCCATGATATGGCTTGCACACACCCTGGAACCCCAAACCCCAAAGATCTAAACCCTGGACCCTGACCGGGTGTTTCTGAACGCGTGGGCTCGACCCATGCGGCACAGCCCCTAAACCCTTAAACCTGGAACTTTAGACTTTCTTAGCCACTCGATTTTCCACTTTTTCCCGAAACCCTTTGAACCCCAGTGTAACACCCTTTTGCCCTATTCCATTTTGCAGGCCCTTCCAGAGCCCAACAGAAACTGCAAGCCCTGAACCCCATAAATCCCCGAGCCTTGAAGAGCCCTATGCACTCTTTGAAGGGGCCCCTTGCACAGTCATAATAGTGAAAGAAACCCTATTCGAACAATTTAGCCAGTACAGACATCAATAAACTCGTAATCCCCCTAAGCCCTATCAACCCTACAAATTTCAAACTCTGAACCCTGTAAACTTAACACATCCCCTGTCGATTCTGTACAGGGACAGGCCCTTTCAGGGTTTAGGGGTGCAAATTCAGGAGCTAGGCTTTCCCCGCTGAACCCTAATTAAACCCCTAGACAGACCCTGAACCGCAACCTAGGACATGCTTGGACGCGCCACATCTCACACCCAGGTGCTTCAGACGCCCAGCACGCAGTTTAGGGCGTAATCTTGAGCTTTGGATTTAGGGTTGATGATTTGTGTAAAGGGGTTTAGGGGGAAATTTGGGCCTATCTCGAGCGCTATTAAGGGCCCAGGGATCCTTTGGCAATTTTATAGGGGAGTAGAAAGGGATACTGAGGGTTAATTAAAGTCTATGGGCGTTGGGGCTTCCGCGGGCTCTATATTCCCCCATGTGTAGTTTCTATTTCATGTTCCATGTTCTTTTCCATTTGAATCTCTATATTATGGGGATAGTATGGTAACTTAATTGAAGTTCTCTAACCCTATATACCCCTAAACCCTAAATCCTATATACCTCTGAGGCTTATGGATGGTAGGATTGATAGGATGGGCCCTACACAACCTACAAGTCCAGACCCAGCAACGGAGAAACAAGCGGAAAGGCAAATGGAAAGTGAGCTCACGGTTAATGGGTTTAGGGATTATGTAGTGGTTTAGGGCTTGCATGGGGCTAGGGGCTTAAGATGCGAGAGTGCTTCGGCACAAAGTGTTGTGGCCTGGTCTTTTGAACCCTGAATTAGCCCTTAACAAAACCTAAACCCCAAGCCCTAAAACCTAAACCCAAACCCTAAACCCTAAACAGCAAGGATGAAGGGTCCGGGTTACAATCTGGGAACGGTGATCAGGTTCAGGTGAGGGTTTCTCCACCAGGCACGGTTTAGGGTTTAGGGATGAGGGTCTATAGGGTTAAGGGTTTGAGGGTTTAGGGATTAAGGCTCAGGGTTTAGGGCTTAGGTATTGCAGTCTAGGGTTTAGGGCTTAGGGTTTACGGCTTCAGGTTTCGGCAGCTAGGACCTGCAGCCTACAGATCGAGGGTAAACAAAGATACCTTCCCATTCTTGTGTAGCCTGCATATGAAATATTAACAACGTATAATGTTCGAAACGGTATCATATTGCAGACCCAGAAAAGCAACACAATTTCTCCTACCAGATAAAGCCCCTGTGATGCGAGGAATGCTTTGGTCGTATCAACTCCTTGGCTCCAGTCCGCCTGGGAAGATGCCGATGCCTGGTTCCAGCGCTTGGCACCTGGGCTTATGTTTGATGCTTGAGAAGTTTTGACGGGGATTTAGGGGTACCTAAGGATATGGGATATTAGAGCTTTGTGAAGGTTGGGATATCGTCATCTATGGTATGCAGGGGTTAGGACATCAATTACTTCTCGTTCGCAAGTAATGGATCTCTATGGTGTGCTCAAGCTAGCACACCAATAGCTAGAGGTTACGAAGGTATTCAGGGTTTTAGGCATCAGGCTGTCCCAGAAGCTTCTTCTGCATACGCTCAAGACGGATCTCCCCTTCCTGAATGCCCAGATCCCTCTATAATTATAACGACCCCTACATATGGGCTTGTCCCTCTTGAAAGTTAGGGGCCGTATTGTATTGAGATCCAAAAGGGAGGCACAATAAGGGATCTAAGTTTGAGATCCCTTCTGGGAATGCGTGCCTTCGTTGCCTCGAACACGAGGTTCGTCAAATTTCTACTCTGTATGCAGAGGTTCGCCAAGGTGACACAGTTTGGGGGAGTACATAGGGCAGACCCCAGCTTGGGAAGCATGTTTGCAAATGGGGTATCTAATAAACGGCTGCAGCATTCGTCATGTTCGTGAAGCTTCAAGCACGACGTGTTTCACGGCTTCGGGTGTTGACTAGCACGATCATTCCCAATTTTGCAGCTGGGCACGTTCATGATTTCACCGGGCCTTGAACAATTGTGGCTCAAGTGGGGTGGGTATGTGGGCTTTGAACAATGGTAGCAGCGTTTCTCACGGATTCCCACTGTGTGGACACAAAGGCTGATACTTTTGATAGCAATAGTAACAGTACCCGTTGTAGAACAAGATCTAGTGGTTACAATACCAAAAGCAACAATAGCAAGAATACTAATAATCACAACAGTAGTATAACGGCAACGGTAATAGCAATCGTACTGAATCGTAACTGTAGTAATAGTGGGAACAATACCGGTAACAGTAACAGTCACGGGACAAAAGGCGCACACCCAAGATTAGGCACGCATTTAGAGCGCAAGCGCACGGAACAAAGCCTCGGGTAGTGACTTTTTTGAGCCTAGAGTTGAGGGTGAAGATTTGTAGATAGAAGTTAGGTGGACCCCCCACCCTGTAATAGCGACTTAAGGGATAGTAATAACTATATTAGGGTCCTCTTGTATTCTTGATATGCCACTATTATAGGGTGGGGGTGTCCTCCTAAGATAGAAGGGAGGAGGTTCTGTATCGGGTCGATTCCGCATTTTACTTGATGCTGAACACGTCCAGTATGGCTTAGTTATCAAACAGTGCATAGACGCAAAGCGTGACCCGTATATTAGGGTCCCCCAAGAAGGTACCCCTAATTCTGGGAGGCACTTAAATCTTGCTGACATGCGCCCCCGAACCTGCTTTTGTTGCAGAGCTTGCTGCTCTAAGGTCGTGCAGCCGGCAACTACGATCGCAGACACTCGTCTGCAAATAGATCTCGACTCTGAGGGGTTGGGGGTACCTGGACCCCAAAAGTAGGTAAAATAATAGCCTTCATGGCTGTTACTATGGGTTTAGGGCTATTATTGTACATACTTTTGGGGTTTAGGTAGTCCTGTTGGTGTTTAGACAGTGGGCTTGGGGTTTAGGAGGTCTCAGGGCTTTGGGTCTTACAGCGTTTACAGTGCAAGCTCGGAGCTTCGATGTTGAAGAGCCAAGGTTGGAGCTGTTGATTCAGCATGATTTAGGGTTTAGGGCTTAGGGGTTTAGAGGTTTAGGGTTTAATTAGGGGTTTAGGGGTTTAGGGTTTAGAGGTTTAGGGGATTAGGGTTTAGGGCTTAGGGTTTAAGGTCTGGCGGCAGGTGCCGGGTTGCAGGGCATCAGGTGACGCCCAAGAAAACGTGTCCAAGGCTCCACTGCAGCTAGAAACTCCATTTCTTAGGACTAGTCTGCACACCGTGCTGCTAAGATCCGAAAGGTTCCCTATACAACCGATCTTCTCCTCAGCCCATACACCCTAGACCTTCCTAGTCTGGGTTGCTGTTAAGGAACTTTAATTAAGTTACCATAATGGGTATATATAGTAAATAATAGGGTTTCACCAATATAGTAACTTAATTTAAGTTCCTTAACAGCAACCAAGTAGTTCTATTCACAAAGCCTACCTGAACGCCAAACCCTGACCCCTGAACCCTTAACCCTCCACGCTTGAGGCTTCCCTGCCCTCACGTGTCTTCGACCCCCCGCCGAACTTCTTCTCCAACACCACTGGCGTGGAAGGCTGCAGGTTTAGAGTTTGGGGCTTAGGGTTTATAGCCCCCCTTAAGTAGATAGAATATGGAGTAGATGGGGATATGATTATAATATCCTTAAAGCCATATTCTATCTACTGAATTAAGGGGGACCATGGGGTTTAGTGTCTCTTAGGCGTTGGGTTGAGGCTTCAGAGCTTGGAGTTCCTTGGGTTTGAAGTTTGGGATTGTAGGTATTTAGGTGAAAGGGTCCCGTTAGGGTATTAGGGTTTGGGTTTAGGGTTTAGGGTTTAGGGTTTAGGTTCTTGGCCCCTGGCGCTGTAGCTGGGAGGCAATACCACCTTTCTTAGTTCGTGCCAATCCTACATGAGCCATAATCTACACTCCTAGCGTCCCCCTTAATGACCCCTATAGTAGTCCCCTATATAATCCCCCATATAACCCCCTTTAAGGAGTTTAGACTGTAGCTCAAATAGCTTCCAAAATGGTTCAAGCGCGACTGACTTCGCTTTGCCCTTTGATCCCCCTTTCCATGCGGCAGCCCGTCATGGCCGAGAATCGCAACGTTGAGGATTTTGTTGTCAACTACCCATACTTTTGGGGGGAGCTAAGGAGCTAGGGATAGTCTATATACACGTAATAAGGGGAGCTAAAGAGGCCAGGAATCTCCAATGAGGTGTACTCGACGAGGTTGCAGAACTGAAGCAGGAAATGCAGCAGCTGCAGCAGGCGAAACTTCGCTTAGCTACCGCTCTTGACGTGGCTATGGAGAGAGCAGGCTTCAACTTGCAAAACTCCTTCAACCTCGGAAGCCTGAGGACCTTGTGGATTCCAGAGTGTAGTTATGTGGCCATGCTCGGTCCTAAGCTTCAAGCCCTTAACCCTTAAACCCTAAAGCCCTAAAGCCAAAACCCTACACCCAAAAGCCTTAAAACCGGCTTTAGGGTGTAGGGTTGAGGGTTTCGGGTTTAGGGTTCAGGGCAGGATAGGCTTTGGATCACTGTCAGATTTCTGGATGAATGTTAGGGATCCTATATGTCTTTGGGTGGCACTGAATTCTTTATATGTATGTAAAAAGGATCCTTTTTTCTTGCTAGGGTAATGTGGGCTAAGTTAAGTCTAAACGCTGTAAACCATAAGGCGACATAGCTGGCAAGAGCTTTGTTCTTCAACCCTAAACCCTGAACCCTAAATCCTAAACCCTAACTGAGATTCTTTCAGCCCTGCACTTACATTCGAAACCTAGAGCTGCATCTAATAACAATTGAAAAGCTAGCCCTGAACTTTTGAAAAATCTTGCGGCAAACCTGAAAACCCTATGTCTTGACCTCTAGACCTGAATTCTCAAATGCTTTACCGCAAGCCTGGGACCTTGAACCTGAAATCTTAAACCCCAATTAATCCCTAAACGATGAACCCTAAACCCCATTATAGTAGTTTCCATTTTTTCTCCATTATCCCTGTATAATCCCAATACATACCCAAATATAACCCTATCTATCCCTTGAAACCATAAAACCGTCGGCCGAAACAGGTCTCGATTGCTGGAGGGCTTCCTTGCAAAAGCCGGGCCACAGGGTTCAGGGTTGGAGGATACTTTTCAAAAGGGGTGTAGGGTCTAGGGTTTAGGATTTAGTTTCAGGATTGGAGTTGCTTTGAAAGGGGTTACTTACGTTTTACTTTTTGCCCTGTCTTCATATGTCCCTATGTACTTTGCATTTTGGGGTACATGGGGTACAAAGGGGGCATACGGGATCAGGGTTTCGGGTATTTAGGTGGAACATATGTGGGCAATGACAATGGGAAGGATGTCAAGCAAGGGGCGAACGAGGTTACCATATGTAAATCCAAAACCCTAAACCCCAACCCTCAACCCCAAGCCCTAAATTCAATTTTTTTTACCAGAACGGCTGGCGTGAGACCCACCAGGTTTACCCTTCCCTTGCCCTGAAAAGCTGCGACGTGTTTTTGGGGTTCTTTGGGCAGCAGGGTTCAGGGTTTAGGCCAGTTCCTGGGCGTAGGACGGAGACGCCAATGAAAGCAGATTGAAATCTAGATGCCTTCCCCAAAGCGGACGTTCCTGCTCTCGCATCTGTTTTTGGGTATTACAGGCCTCTCAGTTCAGCAGAATGTAAACCCTAAACTGCTGGCTAGTGGCAGGCCTTGCGCGAAAACCTAGCTCTCTGCAGTTTGGCTACATGGGGGATTCCAGGAAGTATGGGGTCCTTTTTTGAGAGTCCCACAAAAAGGATGATCATACAGTAGGGTCTGCCATGGGGCTCCCTTTTTGAGGCCTGAGGTCGGGGTCGCTGGCTGTAGATTCTCCCTAAGCAACATACCATGTTCGTTCGGACGCCTGACTGGTTGTTGCTAGGGCACTTGTCCTTTTTCACAAATTTAGGGTTATTGTTAAGCCCTGTCATGTACCATATGTCCATATTCTGAAAATTTAAGGTTTCTTAAGTGCTTATATGACCATATGCAAACCCAGCTTTCCTGAACCCTGAGTGTAAAGCCTGAATTCCTTTACCTGATTGCTTCTGAGGCCATTTCAGTCTACGCGGGCCGTCCGAGCTTTGACGAGGCGGCGGCTTTGGGATCATCACCTACCCCTAGGGGTTTAGAGGGTTTAGGGTTCGGGGATCTCCGGCTAATAGTAAACCCCGCCACTACGGTTGATGCTCAAAATCCTGCATGACTCTAGTAGTGTATTCTGCTACAAAATTTCCCCAGGTTTCTTGGGTCATGCAGCGTTGTTAGTATCAACAGTAGTACCGGTCTACGAGGGAAGACCTCAAACCCTGAACCCTAAACCCTAAACCATGGACCCAGACCCTAAACCCTGAACCCTGAACTGCAGTGTCAGGGGAATGGCCGGTTTCATTATGATGCGGAGGTCATACATAGTTTCGCCTTGGATGAGCCATTTACCGGACATTCTGGAGCTTACTTCAAAACATCAAAGGTATACTACCTTCCGTGGTTTAGGGTATATGAAAGACCTTTAGTAGGGTTCTTTGCGATCCGGGTATTCTTTCAAGATAATAGTCCCATGATGTTGGCCACCGCGCATTTTATTTTCTTACGCGGATCAATCTGCTCCAATCTTTAAAGACTACCTGTTCGGATCTATAGGGTCTTTGCGGCTAGCGGTCGCCGTAGAGAATTGCTGCTCGTGGAGTTGGGTCCATATTTTGGAGGTCCTCCCTGGGCAGCCTGTATTGCATTGAGTGCTTTTGAATGAATCCAATTAATCGCCGGTGTTCCTGCACATAGTGAAGCAGACGACCAAAATCAAAGTCCGTAATGCAGAAGCTTGAGAGCCTGAGAGCCTTGAAGTATTGTCCCACCATCGTCCTCATATATTCTGGTGTATGGTGTCTCCAAACTTTATGGGAAATCCTCTGGGCTCCTACAGTATACGGTATACTCGCACTTGGTTCGTACACAGCTGATTACTAACACCCCTTCCCTTAAGAATCATCCCCCCAACCTCCCCAATAACAAACACTGCCAGTGTGGCGCTAGTTTGTCCTAATATGGGGAATGCTTTAGGAGGAACGCCCACGATGTAGTAGTGGTATAATAGGAATATAAGAGGAGGTATAATCCTTGTTATCCTCTATAGGCACTATTACAGGGGTGTGGGTCCACCTGAGTCCTCAGTTTCATTCTCCACTTCGAGTTCTGGGGGTTATTGGAAGTCAAGATATACAGTCGCCATTACAAGGGCGGGTCCACCTAAGGAATGCTAACTATTGACCCTAGATCCTGAAACCCCTAAACCCCTAAACCCAAAACCTCTAAAGCCTAAACCCCTAAACCTAACCCCTACACCCCTAAACCTCTGAACCCCTCAACCTCTGAACCCCCTAAACCCTAAACCCTAAACCCTAAGCCCTAAACCCTGAGGGAGGTGAGGGTTTTTCTGTCCGAGCCTGGCCAGCGGCGGAGTTTTGGGAGCCGCCTCTTCTGTCATACGAGCCATGATCTAAACTCCTTAAGGGGGGTTATAAAAGGGCTTATATAGGGGTTTCTATAGGGATAATGGAAAAGAAAGTGGAAACTACTATTTGGGGTTTAGGGCTTATAGTTTATAGCCTAAACTCCTTAAAGGGGCATTACCCTAATAATGGAGAATCAAATGGAAAAGAAAATGGAAAATAAAATGGAAACTGCTATATATATACATATATAAAATCTTCTATAAGGGTTATATGAACCATAGTCTAAACTCCTTAAAGAGGGTTATATAGGGAATTCTATAGGGGAGTATTATAGGGGTTATGAAGGGAGATACTGGGAGTTTAGACAGTGGCTCATATGGGCTTGGGGTTTCGGGTTCAGGGTTTAGGGTTCAGGGTTTAGGGTTTAGGGTTGGTATGTTGGGGTCATATTCGGGTAATATTGTAATAATGAAAAATAAGCTGTAACATTATTATCCAGAGTTTTGAACTTTAAATTAGTATCATAAATTGAACTTTAAATTAGTATCATAAGCGAAGCCCCACCTTAGGTGGGGTCCCCACCCTGTAATAGTACTGCAATAGGTGATTATAAGGTACAATAAAGGATAGTAGGGACTATATTAGGGTCCTCTTCTAGTTCTATTATACCGCTATTGCAGGGTGGGGGGTCCTCCTAAGCCCCACCACGTTAATGAATGTTCACCAGCGTGTATAGGGGAGTCTCTGTGATTCGAAGAGCTGTGTTAAGGTTCCATTATCTACTCAAGTCCAGGAGTTCGTTCCAGGCGTTAGAGGGATATTCGGTTTTGAGAATCATAACTTTTTTTGTGAAATCATTCCGTCATTCCCCACCAAGCAGAAGCATGCATATGAGGCTTCTGTGGTAGAAGGGGCCGGGCGCTCGGATCCTTCCAGTGGTGCTGGAAGACGGATAGCGCCAACCATGGACCTCTTTCCCGAGCCAGTCCATTTCACAACCAATTCCGCAGTGACACCTGTGCCAGTTTTAAAGGGAAGGGAGGGCTCTGCGGCTTCGGGACGTTGAGGTCTCCCTGGGTGCATCATGGGTAGGAGACGTTATGTCTCAGGGGTAACTTCACTGAGGGACGAGGAGCTCGCGCAGCTCCTGCTTCACAAAGGGTTTAGGCTTTCGTGTAAGCCCGCGCCCAGACGTGCATACAGAGGTGCTCAGCAGAGTACCTACCGGGTAGGTCCGACCCGCCGCGCATCGGGGCCTGCCTGAATCACCAGCAACCAAAAAACGCCTCTGATCCCGGTCTGTTCCCTCCTGTGTGCTGCCATCCCTTTGTTTGGCCTTCTTACTAGTACTCTTTTTCTAACTATCATTAGTTATATTGTTGTTTCTTATTGACCTTTTCTATGGTATTACTGATGATGATGATGATGATGATGATTGGTATTCCTCATACAACAGCAAGTATAAGAAAGGCATGCTGGGTAGCAGGGTCTAGCTCCCCCAAACTAACATTTTAAAGGGGAAGTTGGGGCGGGCGATTGGGGTTACAGTATGTAGAGCTCATATGAGCTATAGTCTACGCTCCTTAAACAGGGTTATAAAGGGGTTTATATCGGGGAGTCGTATTGAGGTTATTAAGGGGGGTACGAGGAGTTGTAGACTATAGCTCATATATGGGGGGTTTAGGGTTTGGGGTACTGGGAAAGCCTTAGTCGAGAAGGGTGCCCAACACCCCTAAATCCTAAACCCTGTGCTCTCTGTCATGGGCTGCAAAGCACGCACGCCTGTCACAAAGGGAATTTCAGAGGCTGGAAGGTGCCAACTAAAGGATCATGAGAGCTTGATGCACAAACACTGCAGCAATAAAGGAGCAAGTTAAGAGCACGAATGTTACACTAGGTTGTCAAAAAATGTGTTTTTTTGGGATCGCTCGTGCAATTGGGCCACTAATACGCAGAACAACCACAAAGGGATCATAATTTTGACAGCCCGCTTCTTGGAGAACAGAGACTAACAGACCAAGAAGTACCAAGAAGAGCAACCACGATGAACATGACAATTGCCGAAGCGTCCGCGCAGGGTTCATGGTTTTGGGTTTTGGGATTCAGGGGGAGATGGTGTTGGTGTGGCAGATTTGAGAAGTGAGCGAGGATAGGGATCTTTTAAAGGACAGCCGCTTGTGTGGGGCCCCCTTCTGGGCTTTGGAGGGGAATAAGCCCCTACACTCAAAACCCGATGTTTTCCCAGGCGCTCAATGCCTTGTTTCAGTCAACAGTGCCTCGCCCCGCCTCTCCGGAGGACCGGTATTTCGAGTAGGCTTTTGGATTCAATGCTTTGCTGTCTAGGGTTCGGGGTTTACTGGAAGGTTGAGGGTCATTCTCTTGCAAATCTAAGTGTAGGCATACCCATAACCCAATTATAACTTAGCCACATCGGGCTTTCGCTGGTCATTGTAGCCAGGGTTTAGGTGGGGTTTCGGCTTACTATGTCTTTTCAGACTAGATGCGATTCTGCCTGACTATGTCCTTTTTCAATAAGCCCAGCTTCTGCGGAAAAACACAAGGTTGCTGCTTTTTTTTTGGGGGGTTCAGCATGATCAAAATGACGAAAGACGTGCAACCATTATCCAGTAAAGCCGAACTAAGTGTGCAGAGCTGCAGAGAGAGGTCCCCCCCCAAATATTTGAATGTTCTTCTTACCCGGTATAGTACGAACTTCAAACGCTTCTTAGGGTTCAGGCTGTAAGGACTATTCCTAAAGTAGGTGCTCTTGGCACGGTAGAAGCGTTGATCACTAGCAGCATGTTCCCCGGTTTTTGCCTTACTCAAACGGGAGCGTAGTATGTTGTTACCCCAGAGCTTACTTTAAGTATTTGGGCCAAAGAATATGTACAAAGCCTTAAGCCCTCAACCCAACCCTACACCCTAAATCCTAGACCTTAATCCTTAAACCCCAGACTCCCCCTCCCCTGGCTTCAGCTATGAAGGATGACGCCTTGCTGAGCCGAATCATGGTTCAGGGTCCGGATCCCTCCATGCTAGGCCAGGGGAGAGACTAGGCTAAGGGTTTAAGTTTAGGATGTATATAGGGTCATCTTGGGTTTTGGTTTGCGGTTTGAAATCCTAAATTTTTGGGCCCTGAACCCTAAACCTTAAACAAGGGGCTAGGTAGGGAAAAAGCCCAAGTCGTAGCCAATTTCAGGATTTAGGGGGTTCAAAAGGTATATATGGATTATGCGCGGACATTGGGTTTTGGGGGGCTAGATAGATAGGGGATCACCCAGAAAAAGCGGTGTAGGGGCCACATAAGGGTGTAGGGTTTAGGATAGTGGAGAATCACATGGAAAAGAAGATCGAAAACGTTGGTTTTTAGGGTTGGGGGTTTAGGCTTCAAGAAACATCAAAGTTGTGTCAGGTGACATCCTCCGGCCTCTTATGCTGAATGTTTCAGACAACGCGTCTTGTGTTTTGCTGTTGCTATTGCTTTCCAGGGAAAGGGTTCAGGATTAGGGATCTGATCCCAAATCCTCAACCCCAACCCCATAAACCCTAAACCTTAAACCCAAAACCCATACATGGTAAAGTCCAAACCTATACACCCTAAACCTGGATGTAGGGATGTGAGCCTTGGGCTTGAGATGGAGTTGTGAGGTCAAGGTGTAGGGCCATTGTGGGTTCCCTACACCACTCCCCGCTATAACATGTTTTCTGGGTTTTACATCAAGCGTATTGAAGTCTATGGGTTAGTAAGGAGTTGGGGTTTCGGGTTGGGGCTTAGGTTGGGTCAAGCACCCACCCGGTAATGGGTACCACAAGAGATTATTGTAGGTGTATTCAGGCCCTACGAACTCCATATTAGGGAGCTGTTACTATAGGGGAGCACTAGCCGAAGGTTTAGGGTTTAGGGAATCAGGATTCAAGGGTGGTTTTGTGATTCGAGTTTGGGGGGTTTCAGAGATTTGGGTTTCAAGATCAGGTTTTTTGGATTCTGGCCAGTGGGTTTAGGGTTCAGAGTTTGAGGTACTTTCCAAAATTCATAGGCGCTACTGTTAGCTCGCTGATGTTGAGGTGTTTCGCAGATACATGAGGTGCCCAATTCATATGGGTGGTTGTCAAAATAATGTTCCGTTTTTGGGCATATTAGGGTACCCCAAAAAGGGACCATGATTTTGACAACGACCAATATTCAACACTTTGGAAGACTTGCTCAACACACTTTTCAATGAGAAGGATACTGTGGGGAACCTAACCAGCGTGTTTGCAACTCCCCTTGATTCACCCTTAATTTGGGTTAATTCAAGGGGAACCCTTGGGGTGTATACGCGGTGGTTAGGAGAGAACCTATGCATATGCCCAGCTCTAAAGCTTTCAGGCCGTAAGTCTACGATCCCAAACCCTAAACCCTAAACCCTAATTAACTCCTAACCAAGGCATTAATTTCCTCAATCCGCAAGCACTGGATCACATTCCAAACCCTTGCTAATCCTGCACCATGAGCCCTTTCCCAAAGGCCTGTTCCCCTGTCTCCGAAACTCTGGGCTCCTAATCCTACACCCGAAGCCAGGTAGCCCTGCGGTCATCCTACCCCTAAATTTCCTAAACTCCAAACCCCAAACCCAAATCCCCAAACTTCTGCAGTTTTAGCCGCGCAGCTCCTCAACCCCCCCGTAATCCCAGTCCGAAGGTCATTTTCCATTTTTGCAATTGATTCTCCAAGATGGGGACATCATCCCTGAACCCCTTGTATCCTTATATCATCACCATAAACTCCATACGTATCCTTATATAACGATAATAATGTAATGCTTTACTTTTTTCTGTTTATAACACATGTATGGTGGTGGCTGTCCAAATTATGGTCCCTTTTTGGGTACCCTGAGTATTAGGTGCCGTATTATAATAGAGATCCCAAAAAGGTACCATAATTTTTGACAACCACCCGTGGCAGGGCATGGACCGGTGTCCTTCCTGGATGGCCTTAGGCTTGGCCTTTTTTTCTTATCCTAAGAGGGGGTACCCTAAACCCTAAACCCTACACATATTTAGCCTGAGGTTTGTGTACAGGGTTTCTGGGGCTAACCTTCTCAAGCCTGGAAGGGTGTAGTAGAGCCCCCCAAGCTGGGGTGTAGGGTTGGTAGGTTGTTGAGTATATCTAGATCCCTTATGGTGCATGTGCTACCTCCAGCTATCCCTTTGGGAACCTATGATACTTTTTTCAAGTCCCCTGACATGCACTCTCAGGCCTTTTGAAGGGGTTAGATTATGGGGCTATTCAAAGCGGATCCAGTGCCACCTGCGAGGGACTACATACAGATTAATTACTAGCTGGGCGCAAGACATGTTGACTTCAGCTCATTTAGGAGTTTTGAGCAGTCCGACCCGGGTGCAGGGTAGTAGAATGCGGTTTAGGATTTCTGGGGCTGTATTTCAAAACTACGTGTCTTGTGTTGCTGTTGCTATTATTGTGGCTACTATTCATCCATTTGCATTTATTTTGATACCATGAATACAGTGATTGCACTACAATGCATATCATTTCAATCTTTGGTGACTGCCTGGAAGTTGAAGGGATCACGCAGGGAACCACAGGAGGATTGCTTCGCATCCTACGAGTTTCAATACGATCATCAGAATCAAAAGCGGGCGTTGTCTGGTGTCCTGAGGAGTAGTCAGGCTTCAAACCCTAAACCCAGTTTCCATTTGATTTTCCAATTTCCTTTCCACTTGATTCTCCATTATTGGGGTAATACCCCTTTAAAGGGACCTAGGGTTTCCATTTGTTGGGTGGGCCGTATTTTGGGGCTCGGTGCTCTGAAGAATGGGCAAGTGGATCCAGGTCAAAGGTAGAGGCTTGAAGATTTCGGTCGGCATTTTTCATGTCGGGAGCGATTCAGAAGCATATTACCGTAGTTCTCAAACAACTTGTTGCGAGAGACTGTATCCACATTGTTTGGTCAGAGTCTCGTTCTGCTTGCAGATTTGAGGGGCGAGGTGTCAACGCCAGAATTGTGGCCTTCCTGAGTTTCCAGTGTATGACCTGCATCATGTTAGCAATCGTAAGGGGAGGGCAGGGATTCAGGAGCACCCCCCAGGTGGGCACGCTTAAAGGAGGCCTGTTTAAACCTCATATAAGCCATAAGCCAAACTCCTTAAAGAGGTTTATTTAGGGATTATAAATGGGATTAGTCTAAGGTTTATTAAGGGAGATACCAGAAGTTTAGACTATTATAGCTCACACATCCCCATTACTCCCATATATGTATATATATATATATTTTTACATGAGCCTGACATGAGGTTAACCCTAAACCCTAAACCCACCTGGATCGGACCTTCGGTCTGAATTACTTGCGAGCCAAGATTGAGGCAGGATGGTTAAACCCGGAAACCAGTAACAGCGCTTCTTGTTATTATTAGTACTGTTTATATTTTGGTATTTATTATTACCATTACCACTATTGTCACTACTATTATTAGTATGAATTATCCTCATTGTGTTCTTCAGGATGTTCTTTCAACTGATGGTGTTTGTTTTCTTCTGCGTGCGACAAGATAGTGGTTGATTTTCAGGATTATGAATGTCAGCACTTTTTCTTGGCAGGATCATAGCGACGTCGAGTTGCACGCCTACCTTCCAGCTTTGAAAGCTTGAGTTGACTCGTCTAGAGATGCCCTTTTTCGGCGCTCCATGCAAATGTAGACGGAATATTGTCCAGTATTCTTTCCTAATAGCCCTCATATAAGTATAGAGTTTGGGGAGAGTGAAGTCTTGACGCCTTGGTGATGACCAGGTTCAGACTGAAACTCGACTTCCCCATGAGCGAAGTCTTCACGGACCGTGCCCTGCTGCAGTATACAAGGCGTCCCACAAGTAGAAGCTTTCTGCAGGTTCCCTAAACCCAGACCCTAGACCCTAAACCCCAAACCCTAATACCCTGTCTGGGAATCTCTCAACCCTAAATCAACAAGTTCTGGAACCCTGCACCCTAAGCCCTACACTAGTAGTTTCCATTTTTCTTCCATTCTCCCTATGCAACCCCCATATAATCCCCATATTATTTTATAATATAGTAGTTTCTGTTTTCTTGCCCCAAACCTAAAACATGGGCCAGGCGTAGGGCGTTGGTAAATAGCACAGCCGACTGGTTCTTAAGCCCTGGTGCTATGGGAGTCCATAGGATGGTGGATCTTGATGTTAGGGTTTAGGGTTTAGGGTTTAGGGATCTTGATGTAAGGGTTTAGGGTTGAGGGTTTAGGGTTAGGGTATATGGGGGGATTGGAAGGATGAATTCAACTACTGTGTTTTTTTGAGGTTTAGGGTTTAGGATGGTAGGTAGAGAGCACAGGTCTCGGGGCTTATAGGGACTACTACGTGAATTCATGTCGCTGTCTACAGACCGCATTAAGCCCTCGGCCCTAAGCCCGGAAGTCTAAACAACACATTATTTTTCATATGGTCCCTGCAATGTAGGACTTTACTGCAGCTTTTGCATTTTTGGGAGTTCCTCTATATCATATTGAGGGATCAAAAAGCTAATCTACAAAGGCGACTAAGTTCACTGGCCAGCAGGAGGCTAGGCAGTAGGTAGGCCTGGGGTATTTTTGTATGTTTCTCTGTGCATTCCCCTTTGAATGTAAACCATCAACCCTCTACCCATTGTTAACGCATCATGCCAAGCCTGTTGTTGCTCTTTTCCCAAAAACGATGGGAAGAGGCCCGCGCCTAACTTAAGCCCTCCTAAACTCAGGATTCCTCATGTGCTTGTGCACGCTGAACTCCAGACCCCGAAGCCGAAATCACGATATGGTTTGGGGTTTAGGGTAGGTACGCCTTCAATCCTAAACCCCAAAGTCGGGCCCTTACTTGCATCCCTGTTAAACTGTAGCCCGGGCTGTTGAGGATGCGCGGAACTGGACCGCACTGGCGAAAGCATAGCACGTGTCCAAGTTTTAAGTGCTTCTAGCTCACCCACACCTCTAGACTTTCTAAATGAACATTCCAGCTCAAGAGGAGAAAGAGCCTAAAGCCCAATCCTCAAGCCTGAATCGTAAACCCTTTTTGCAAACTAGAGTCCGGAAACCTCAACCGCCCAAGTGTTCGTCCCAAGGCAAACAGTTCATTCCTATACAAAGCCATGGCCGAAGACCTGTGCACATGCACATGGAAGGATCCTTCCCATCTCAATTTCTGGATGCGCCACCACAATGGAGCTCACAACCCAAGAGACCATTTATATGTACTAGGCATGAGCTTCTTGTGAGACATGCAAGCAATGGGATTCTTATATTATGTTGCCAGAATATCGTAATACAACAAGTTCTGTACAAAGAAAAGCAGGAGGGCGCCTGAACTTTTGCAGACCTCGTGCGCTTCTTTGGGATCCCATTGAAGTAGAACCTACGGAGATAATCTTGGTGCAGAAAATCTGCCTGGTCTGAGACTGAGCCCTACACCCCAGTTCCGAAACCCTATACGGTTTAGGGTCCAGGGGTTTAGGGTTCAGGGTTTAGGGTTCAGGGTTAGGGTTTAGGCTAATTTTAGGGTTCAGGGTTTAGGGAAGTTTGGACAGGTTGTTCCGGATCATTGCGCTTGCCCACCATGCGCTGGAGCGCCTGAAGGATGCATGGTCGTAGCCTGAGGTATGGAGGTTGCTTCAAACATGCCTGCCCATGCACAGGCGTCCTACAGCTGTGTTCAGGGATGAAAGAGAGGGATTGATGTGGGGCACCGCGTCGAAAAACGTATAGGATCATTGTAGATACTCCTGTAGCACAATTGCCCACCCAAGACCCCATCTCATGCCTGATGAGGACCCTATTCCCCATATGTGGTTGTGCGCTGTGCGTTCTGACCCTCCCCCCTCCCCCCCCTCCATGGTATGGTCCCCTGACCCCAAGCCCAGCCCTCTCAAAAGTGTGAGCAGTCACAGGGATGGTGGGTGTCCAGATCGCGATCTTCGTAACTGTCGTCGTTTTTGATGTCGGAGAGGTCAAAAGCCAACAGTCACAGGGCTGGTGGGTGTCAAGCGCACGATCATCGCAACTGTCCTCGGTTTTGAAGCCTTGGAGGCGCCATTGTCGTAACTGTCATCGTTTTTGATGTCGCAGATGTCAAAATCTTTTAAGTGCGTACAGTCGCAGGGATGGTGGGCATCCAGGTCACAATCCTCTTAACTGTCATCGTCTTTCAAGACGTACCGCCAAAAAACTTGGATCCACTGATCGATTAACCACCTGCAAAACAAACCCAGAAGAGGGGAACGTTGTAAAGCAACAAGCCCAAACAAGCTTGAGTGTCATCAAGTCACGAAACAGCACCCCTGCGGACCACAGGCGCCGACACTCCACGGGACCACAGGGGGAGAGCGAGGAAACTAGAAAAAACATGCGGTCATCATGCAGTGATCGACTAACTGCCTGCAAGACAAACTCACAGGAGCGCGAATTTCATATACCAGCAAGCCAAAACCAGATTTCATTGTCACTGAACAGAACCCCAGAGCACCACAGGGGCCAACACCCCACAGGACCACAGGGGGGGGGGGACGGGGAAACGAGATGCCCGTTCATGCTTGCAGCCACTGATCGATTGACGAAACCAAACCCACAGGAGGGGCAACGCATCAACCAGCAAGCCAAAACAGAATGCTAGAGAACCACAAGTGCCAGCACCCCACTGGACCACAGGGGGGGGGAGGGGGGAAACAGAAAGAAGATGCAGTCAAACTTGTCGTGTGCATTGTGGGGGTGACCACCTGCAAGCCATCAACGAGCAAACCAAAACATCTTTGATTATCATCGAAACAAAATGCTAGAGAACCACAAGTGCCCGCACCCCACTGGACCACCGAGGGGGGGAGGTGGGAAACAGAATGACCACCTGCAAACCATCAACCAGCAAACCAAAACATCTTTGATTGTCATCGAAACAGAATGCTAGAGAACCACAAGTGCTCATACCCCCCAGGACCACCGGGAGAGGGGGGAAACAGAAAGAAATGCAGTCAACTCCTTGTGTGCATTGGTGGGGGTGTGGGTTGGTGGGGGATGAGTGGGGGGGGGGGCGCCGGGGCGCAGCCATATATGCATACAGTGTCTGAAAGTCACAGTTCAGCATGTGGACTTTCGAACTTGAGTCGACCGTGGGTTTTACGTTTAGGCTTCTAGTTGGATTTTTTTTGGTTCAGAGTTTAGGGTAAATATGGGTAAACCCTAAACCCGTATCGTTGGTGCTCATTATTAGAGTCGGGGGCCAAACCTGACCCGGGCAAAGAGGCCTTTGGCATTTCTCGAATCCACATAAGAATGATGCAGAGAAGGTGTTAATTCACTATACATGCAGAAGTGTATTACAGCTTGAATCAGCGCTTTCTAACTCTTGGAATTCTTCTTTTTTGCATCACGTGAGCTCAATGTTGAACTTTTCGCGGAGGGTTACAGAGCAACCGAATTCATGGAACCTCAGGAATATACTCAGGTTTTTTTCCGGGCGTATTTGTTTCGCAAGAACATCTTGTCTGGGGTGTCATAGGGCTTGTGCCTCTGCATCGAAGGGTTCACCCGCAAAACAATCTTTTTTCCTGGGAGTTGGGCGTGCGTGTCTAACTCGTAGGCTCAAGTGGCTCAGGTTTTGCTTCTTAGTGCAAATTGGTCGCGACAGACTTGGAGCGCTCATGTCGTGGTTGTTGGTGTTTGTGCTGTGGCTTGCAATGGAAGTCAAGCTCCGAACATGTAAATGGTTGGTTGGTCAGTGATCAACACCGACTCTTTCCCGACAACTGTCCTAGACATCTTCTTGGTGAGACGTGCTTGCTACCAGCTCGATGGGCTCTGGGACGTCGCCTTCAAAGAAAAATACCCATGCAGCGTGTCAAGCAGTTTGCATCCCGTCCCTGAGTCTGGACATGGACATAGGAGTTCTGGGTAGGGCAGCCAGCACAGAAGCCAGTCATAATGCGCCAGTGATTCCAGGCCATGAATACCACGCAAGGCCCTACGCTTTCAACATGCGCAATCTGGCAAATATAGTTGGTAGGGGGGGGCGCCTACTACTACTACTACTACTACTACTACGACGGTACCCGCGAAGTCTGAGGGTTTGATGGTGATGGTGGGTCTACTGGTTATGCAGTTTTATGTCAACATGTGCTGGCTAGGTTTTCTCAATAAATAGACCCAACACGTGCTTGCCAGGGGTTTTCCAGTAAATAGACCCAACGCCAAAAGCCAAAACAGCGACATTTTGAGGACTGGTCCAGGATGGAGTAGTTTTTTGTAGCGGCTTTTCCGACAAAAAGCTGGCTTGCTTGGTCAAAACCACTTTTGTGAGGAAAAAGATGATTTGGGCTTTGCTTTCTGAAGTGAAACTCATGAAAAGTCATTTGTTAAAAGAGTTGGTTTTCCAAAAGACCAGCCAACTTTTTCTGAGGATATGAAAACCATCCCTTGGAAATCGAGAAGGTGGCTTCTGCTTGATTTCTGATCCAGAAACATAACAAAAGAAAAAGATGACTTTGGACAAGCAAAACTTATTTTTCCTAGAAAACCAAGTTTCTTTTTCTGGACCACGAATTCTGCTCAAAGTCCTGGGTTTGATTGCTGCAGTGTGTGATTTTACAAATAATCAACATGTCTTTGCTAGGCTTTTGGGTTGGAATCCCCGGAAAAACCGTATCTGAATTTACCCAGCCCCGTATCCAGAAATATCCAAACTTGAGAGCCATTTTTGAAAGCACATCCGTGCTTATGGAAACAGCAAAGTCACGGCCAGTTGCGGTATCCCTGGAGAGTTTGTCCAGGTCTGCTTTGGCTGGCTTGAGAGACTCAGGCGGAAAGGGCTTACGGTTCAGGTTTTGGGGTTCTGGGTTTCAGGTTTATGGTTTAGGATTTCAACTTTGGGGTTTAAGTTTTCAGATGTAAAGTTTAGGTGTCAGGGCATAGAGTTGCTTGGAAGCGCTTGTGAGGCTATCTACAGCTTGCTTGTTTACAGGTGGGTGTTTTTCTGTACTATTTCCGTGCGGTCGACATTGCTGTCTCTAGGCTTCTAGTCCGAAGATTGTGGTTAATCTCTTGACCCCCAAATGTACACCCCATGCATATCAAACGCAATGCAGACGCGATCTTACGGGGCTTCCAGAATAAGCTAAGTTGGGGTACGTACACCTCCATGCATTGCTACCTTGGGTGTTGCACCCTTCACGAAGAATTGGATATTGTTCATATGTATTTATCCGATATATCATGAATCTATGCAGCTATAATGGTACTGGTGATACGGACTGTTACCGGGTGGGGGGCAGTGCCAAATTGCCATGCTGGCTGGAGCTTGCGGGGGGCACTTAGGCTTGCGGTTTTTTTTGAGGGGTTAAAGCATGTCTCGGGCCTTCCGAGGTCCGCTTGGGAATTCACGGGGTAACCAACGACTGTACATGGGGTATCTACGGTAATGTTACTATGGGCCTAGGGTTGCGGCTGCAGAGTTCAAGTCTCAAGGTCCAGGGCTTCTGCCCGCCTCCTAAGCCTTCAGCCCAAAACATCGAAATAGAAATCTAGCTGCTCAGGCGTTGTTTTTTGTTTCAAGGTTTGGGTTGCGGGTCTGGATTAAGCCGCCTTCCCCATGAAGAAATCTTTCAAGCAAGGGGGTACCTCACAGATGCTGCGCAGAGCGGGTTGCACGTTTTTTTGGCAAGATTGCTTACAGATCGTTTGATCCCTAGGAGGCAGTACGTAGTCTGAATAGGGCTCTGATGTGACCAGAGAATTTCCAGTGAAGAACAGTTTCCAACACCCACACCAAAAAAATGGCTGCTTTTTGAAAAGCAGTAGATATTTTGTTTTTACCCTCCGAACATTGTTCACATCCCAACCCCCCAACCGCATCTTTTCCAAGCGTTCTTTGTTACTGGGTTTCTCAATTCCAAACTGCTTACTGGTGGTTACTAGGGAATATGGGAGTATAACACCTAGACAATACCTATATAATATCTTCCCTTATTTTATACAACCTTCCAGTAAGACTAGCATACAACAATAACATTTGCAAATTGAGGGCTACTGAGCTCGTAAGCTGAGGCTCTCCATTAGGGGACCCTTGAGCATGGCAAATCCTTCAAAACCAATCGCATGCAAGGCGCAAGAGGATCTCTTCCCCCGCCGCTGGGGGCCAAGGATGTGTGCTCTAGCCACAGTGCCATGGGGTTTTTAGTGATGTAACCAGGATTTGCGCTTCAAGGTTCTGCGCGAGTTGTGCTTTTGTAAGAGAGCTGTCTGGGCTTGTGGTCACATGCTTCATTTTGGCGTTTGATCTGTTCAACACCTATCCAATGTGGCTATTTTGCTTTTACACCATGCCTGATGGTGCAGTGATCTTATGGAAGGAGCATGAAAGGACTGTGGAAACCGCCCTCTTCAAGCCGCTTTTGCCTTGATAGGCTCTGTTTGTTGATCCAGTGCTGTGAGTGCGGCTTCTGGCTGAAGTTCTGTCGGGAAAATAAGTAAAATTTCAAGTTTGAACCAGGCAATATCCTATGGTCTCTTATGATTGCCATCTTACAGAACCCCAGTGTTTTCTTGTTTTTGGGCTGAGGGGTACTGTTAGCGGAGGGAAAGTTTCTGGGTGTCATGCTGGTCATGCATTCCGCCACGACGGCGAGACAGTTCCAAATTACCTCCCCAGCGACCGGAACAAATTCCAGTCGGATTCCCTAACAATCCTTTCCAACCATGGTACGAAAATGCCCCAAATCCCAGTCTTTGTTGGACGCCTTTTCCTGTTTGATGTCCGTGTGGGGGGGACTAAGAGTAAAAGTCAAGCTATAGCGTCCTCCGCGGGTCCAGTTGATGATGACCGAATCATGTGAGGGCAACCATAAGAGCAGCACACGTTTGTGGAGGTTAGTATCAGGCATCTGCGGTTGCTACGTGGTTTAGAGGTTTGTTAGTACATTAGCTAGACCCCGCTGGCCCTCCAGAAGTATGCAATCCCTGCTGTTGGCAAACAAGTTTTGTAACCCTAAACCATTTTCTTCCGTTGTCCCAATATAACCCCAATATAAACGTAACATTACCCCAATGGTCCCTAAACCCTAAACCCCTGTTTCCATTTCATTCTCCGTTTGATTCTCCCTTTTTGGGGACAGTATAACCCTAATATAACCCCAATATTACCCCAAACCCTATGAATCCTAAATAATTCCTTTATAAACCCTAGTATAACCCTAATATTACCCCAAACCCTATAAACCCTAGAGAATTCCTTTATAGCTTGGGCCGCCTTTGACAAAGCCACGCATGTAAGCGGACCTCCTAGGAGCTATTTGAGGGTTTCCTAAAATTAAGGAGTACCTTTGAAGGGGATATATAGGGTTATATAGGGTCATATGGGGTTATATAGGGTTCTATAGGGTTATATAGGGTTATATGGGGTTTAGGGCTTCCCAAAATTAGGGGTAGCTTTCTTGGAGGTCCCTATACAGAAGATTCGAGTATTTTGGGGTCTACATTGGGGTCCCTTTATTTTGGGAAAGTACCATTTCTGCTTCGGAACACTAAACATGCGCAGGGTTGTCTCTAAACGTTGGTATAGCCCGGATGCATGGGGATTAGACATGACTGTAGTCGGTTGTGTAATCACGTCCCCCAAAAAACAAACTCAACCCTCCATAATGAGTATTTCCCCTATTGTCTATTTATCTATATATGTATATATATATATGTGCTTGATCCTAGAACAGGTTCTTCAACAAGGGGCACAAGGGGATTCATTATTAGGCACCTTATTACACGATTTCAGACACAAATGCCATCTCAGTTTCCAGACGGAAGAAGTATACCCTCAACCCTAAAGCGCGTTCATGTGTCTAAACTCCTTAAATGGGGTTATATAGGGGATTATATAGAGGACTACTATGGGGGTTATTCAGGGGGATACCAGGAGCCTAAGGGGGATGCTGGGGGTTTGGCCTGTAGCTCCCGTAGGCCCACTTCCGCCCCGCCATCAGGGTTCATGTGCGGGCTTCCAAGAATTAGGGATTCCTTTTGTGGAAGTCCCTAGAATATGATGATTGCTGTGTGTGCACAGTTGGGGTCTAGATTGGGCCGCATTTCCCAAACCCTGAACCCTAATCCCATGAGATCCCTAAACTTATCGTTTTCACTTGCTTTGACTTTTAGAGGGAGACCTCAAGTTTCCAAAGAACAAACAAACCCTAGACTCCAAGCTGTACACCTTACCCACTGAACCATGGTTGATGGCTACATATCTTTTGGGTACCGCAGTCTGATAAGCTTCTTGACCCTAAACTCCCTAAACCCTAAACTGTTTGATTTGTAGTTCAGGACGGCCCTGATCGCCTTTCGTCATGAACTCCACTACTTTACAGCCACGAACCGCGCTGAGCTATTCTCCCGTTGGGTGGGTTACATTCAGCGGATCTCTAGTGTAATGCGGCCCCTCAAATTTAGCATACCCAAAAAGCAGTTTGGGGATGTACAAAAAGTTTTTGTGGGAATAACCCATGGACTCATGGGTGTTTCCATAATTCAGGATTCACGCTTTAGGTAGGGTTTGTATTTTGCGCACTTCAAGCCTGATTTCTCTAATTTCGTTTCCATTCCTTCACATTCACCCGCTGCAGGCGTTAATTAAGTTAAGTCAGGATTCCCTCAATCCTTGCATCGATGCCCGGGAGGCTCAGATCCAGAGTGCTGTAGAGGTAGGGTTTGTATTTAGGCATTGTGGTTGAGGGTTTAGTTTGTTTGTGATTTAGGGTGGATTTCAACCAGATGCAGCATGATGTGCTTCCCCTTGTTTGGGTTCCCAAAATCAGTTTCTCCAACTGCAATCCATTTTAGCAAGAGTACGAACAGGACAGACTCGCAGGACATCTTATACGGCTACCCGAAACCCCTAGACAGCCAAGCTGTTTTTGACATGGCTCGTGCGCATGCATCTGTTTGGGGTGGACTGTTGGGAGCCTAAAGCCTGAACCCTAAATCGATCCCATGGTTGATATCCGCACAGGCCTAAGTACCTGCTACATTTAGTATCTATACTGTGGTCATGCAGGGTTTTTGGATTGGAAAGTATACTACACACGGCCCCAGGCCACCCTGCCTCTGCCTGACGTACGAAACCACAAGGGGCCTTGTAGGGACTACTCTTTTTTTTTTTGGAGAGTACTGCAACCTCCCCAAGATATGCCTTTCATTGGCTTTCCCATCATGCCCATCATCAAGCCCAAGCCCTAAACCCTCAACACCGAATCCCAAACCCTAAACCCTGAACAAAAACCCGAAACCCTACAGCCTAAACCCCGAACCCTAAACGGATCCCTAAACCCTGAACCTCAAACTCTTAAACCTAGACTGGCTGCAGAAGTCATGGCTATCCCACGCGGCATGTCCATTGTATGGAGAAGCCCCGAGAAGGACGACCAGAATGCACGGAAAGCCTTCCGAAGCCCTAAACCTTTTGGGGGGTTCAGAGAGTGCAACACTGAAGCCCGGACTCCACCCTAGACTTTTTAATGGAGGGCCTAGATCATGATCAATATCATTGTCTTAGCTTCCTTGCAGAACTACAGTGCAGGGTACGTCAAATAGGCATCAAAATGGTATTGGTGATTGTGTAGAGCCCTGCATCATCCTTTTCCTAGTAAGCCTGGAGCCCTTGGAAGCCTCTGTATACCCTAAACTCTCTATTCAAAGGATTCACCGGTACCTTGTCGTGGATGTTGTGGCCACAGAATTTAAGCACTTGGAAAACAAGGCTGGTCGGCCTCTCTGATGTCTGCTAGTAATTGGAGGATTTTGGCACCCCCCCCAAAGAACTTCATTGTGGGGACACCAAAGCCCTCTCATTGTCCTATGCTGAAAACAAGTGAGTAGCGTTGAGATGCGTACCTGATAATCCAAAACATGAGAGAAGATAGCTATTGAGCAGGGTCCTTCTCTCGCGCATGCATCATTGCCTTATTCACTACCACCCTCGGCTTTTTGAGGGTTAGTTGTGCTTCGGTAAGGGGGAACCACAGGGCAATACTTTGGGGGTTGGTTGGGAGGGAGAACCCGCGAAAACAGAAAGCACCGAAGTCCCAAATCAGAGACTTTCATGGGCTTCGTCTTTTTTTAAGCCCCACCCTTCACCGTATCACAGGGCTACTGCGGGCCCAAGATCCTTTTTGCCTGTTAGGCCTTGTTTTTATCAGGGTTTAGGGGTTTAGGGTCCAAAGAGGTGCATGTTCGGGGCCCACTTGTAGTCCTATGATGATAGTGGATCAGGGGTGACTGGCTGGCTAGCAGGTTTAAGCTTTCTCTCTGGAGACAAGGTCTGGAGTGATTGCACTTATACATGTGAGCCCGACACACTAAGAGCACAGACCCATAGAAATTGGACAGCGCGCCACTGCAAGCGCAAAAGTGTTCACACTAAATAGTACGCCCAAATCCTTGAACGACAAAGATGCGTGCGTTGGGGTTGCGCTGGTCAGGTTTTACAGAGTGAGAATCAAGCACATATGCAGTCTCCATACAATATTATTTTACATGGAGCAGTAAACAGGTACTCCAAAGTGGGGGGAGCGTGCTCGGTCCTGAACCCAAAGCCGAATTTGACTGGAATCCCCAGTACTTTCAGAGTGGTGTCCTCAATCGGGATTCTCTATGTTGGAGGCCTCCCTAAACCCTAAGCTTAAACCCTGCAGACAGGGATCCTCCACGGAGGCAGGGCTAGCAGCCTTTCTGGCAAGGTCTAGATCCGTAACCTCAACAGCCAAGCCCGAAGACACTTCGATCCTTAAACCCTACCTTCCAGCACATCGGAGCTCTGAGAAATTCAGGTTTTCGAAGCGGCGTCTTAACCCCGAAGTCCTAACTAAGTCCTAACTCACCTCAGACTTAAAGAAAAGAAACATGAGATCCACTAAACAGCATGGACATTCTCAAATCTCCCTGTGTGGAGTCTCTTGTACGGACCCCACAAGGTCCATAATCCATATGTCATACCCATATATCCTGAGGGTCCTCAAAAGGGCGCTCTAAACCCTAGACCCTTAACCCCCTAAACCCCCTAAACCCTAAACCCCCTAAACCCCCTAAACCCCCCTAAACCCCCTAAACCCCCCTAAACTCTAAACCCGAAAACGCAAAGGCCACTCCCTGAACTCCTGAAACAGCCAGGTCTTCGAGGCGTCGTCTCTGGAGGAGTCAGAAAACCCTCCATGGGGGGTACGGGGAGGGGGGGCTTAAAGGGTTTAGGGTTTAGGGGGGGCTTAAAGGGGGGCTGAAGGGGGGTGGGGCCTTTGGAACAATGTTTGCCAAAGGTAGTTGCTTATTGCAAGGGATTACACGAGGTAGATTGTTAAAATCATGGTCCCCTTCGGGTCCCGCTATAGTATGGCTCCAAGCGTTATTTTAGGGTACCAAATGAAGGACCCACTGCCCCGACAGAATCGTCGTAAGATCACTTCAAACCCCAAACCCTAAATCCAAAACCTTCAACACAAAACCCTGAACCTCTAACCCCCCTTGGTAGGAGCTCCTTGATGCCCACAACAGCTGCCTTCGGCGCTGCGTGGCCTGGCGCCCGGCATTCGGCTTTCAGGGGATATCTTTTTCTTTGCGGAGTATGGGATTCCTTATATTTATGTAAAGAGGATCCTTTTTTCTTCCTAGGGTCATGTGGGCTTAGTTTAAGGGGCCTAGGGTTTATGGAATGTGCTTTGGGATTTAGGGATATGGGAGAATGGTAACTATGGTAGGGTCCCTTTGTTTTCCATCTCTACAAGTAGTACTGAATCGAGCCTAACCTAAGGGTTTTAGATGCCTTGTCAAATGATGGCGCAGGGCACCTCAGAAAAACCTCAAATGATATTGGTGATTTAGGCCCCCACAATCCCTTATCACCCGTTTCCATTTCTTGTTGGATTTTCTGATCCAGCGGATCTTCCAATAGTGGATAACATTACCTGAAACCCTATATGAGCCATAGTCTCAAGTCCTTAAAGGGGGGGTTTATATAGGGGATTATATAGGTGAGTATTATAGGGCTTATTAAGGCGGATACAAGGAGGTTAGACTATAGCTCATTTTTGTTCCCGGTCCGCCCCTACCCTTCCCGGAGGTATGGTCTTCTGACCTAGCAGTCTCGAGGATAGTGGGTGTCTAGCTCATGATCCTAGTGACTGTCCATGCTTTTGAAGCCTTGGAGGCGCCATTCTCGTAACGTCGTTTTGGATGTCGCAAGTCCCAAAAGTGCCGACATTCAGAAGCATGGTAGGTGTCCTGGTGACGATCCTTCTAACTATCACCGTTTTTGATGTTGCAGATAGGAAAAACCAACAGTCGCAAGGATGGTGAGTGTCCTTGTCATCTGATGTTGCGGATCTCAGCAGTGCCAACAGTCACAAGGATGGTGGGTGTCCTGGTCACGCTCGATGCAATCGTCATTGTTTTTGACCTTGCAGATCTCATCCAGGCCACAGCGGACAGGGCAAACCACCTATAGCACAGGGTGGCGGGGCAAAGATCTGGCCCAGCTGAAGAAAAACCCAATATTGAATTCCTACAGCCTATTCCATATCAGTGTTGCTTCCACCAAGAGGACAGCTCGTTGCTGCAGGCTTACAGTCAATTGCGATTGTGCTAAGAATTGTGGGAGGAGGAAAACCACCCACACCATCGGGAGGAAGGGCAAATTTCAACAACACAAAAAATGTCTCAGGTGTTGAAGTAAGACGAGCACCCACGCGGCAGGGGGAGGGAGAAAGTTCAGATGTTTTCAGCAAACATGAATGCTGACAGCTTCACGAGAAAGAGCGCCCACCACATCACAGGGGGTGGGGGAGGGGGAAATATCTGAATGAACTGTCATTAAAGGGGAAAGCAAACCCACCACTGCACAAGGGCGGAGAAATCAATGACCTCAGCAACAGCAGGTCTCTATGATCCGGGTGACAGTCAATTACCAGAATATTGTCACGCGAGGACTTTATGCCAGCACCATACCATTGGGGGAGGGCGGTTGCAAGCCTGGATCTGATCGCGGGCGTATTGGGTTGCAACAGTCATGTCACGCAAAAGGGGCCAAGAAACAAGCATGAGCTGCTGTCAGCGGAAGGGTCATTGATGGACCATCGAGGGTGGACATCAGTGTCCGTTTGATAGTTTAGTAGAGCCCCTAGCATTTGCCTGGCAAGGACTCATGTTCGTTCTTTATATGCGAGATGTGGAGTTTAGCTCATATAGGGGTATACAGGGGTATATAGGGATATACAAGGTTTAGTCTGGCGTTCATTTTCTTGTGCCTTAGGTGGAGTGCTTGCGATGGTTTTCGGAGAGTAAGCATGGAGCCACTCCTCTACTCCCTCTCGAACACCAGCAAGCAGAAGCCGTTTGGAATTGGTTGTAACGCAAGGTGGAGATCGAACGCGCATCTCGCATATGAAGCCCAACAGGCTCTACGAGTCAAACCCTGCAATGAGCTTTCTATTCGAGTTAGAAAGTGCTTGGGACGGCTTGGACAGCCAGCAGAAGGAAAGAAATTGAGTTTGGCTGGGAGCCCCTACGCCCAAAAGCTTCAGACCCTAAAAACACCGATCCCAAAATCACAGAGTCCAAAACCCTGATCTTCAGCCTAAGTTCAAAGGATCGCCACCCGAAACTCTGCTGTAAACCCAAACCTGACCAACATCTTCAGCCTAAGTTCAAACGATCGCCACCCGAAACTCTGCTGTAAACCCAAACCTGACCAACCTCCCAAGCACCTGAGATGCAGAGGTTTTCCTACAAAGGCAGCTCAATTACAGGCCCACACACATCATAATTCTTGTTATACAGGTCCCCAGAACGGACCCTTAATGTTTTGAGCGCACTGGACTCTGATCCCTACATGTCCCGATATCACCCCTATACAACCTGTACAGGACTCCCTGCAGCCCCCAATAACGGCCATAAGTCCCAAAACTTCAATCTCTGAACCCTAAACCCTCAAGCCTAAACCCAAAACCCTAAATCTTACATTAAACCCTAAACCCAAAACCAAATAAGGTCCGGAAAAAAAAACAAAAACGAATATATACCCGCAGGGAGATCTTGCTTAGGGTTTAGGGTACTAGTATATTGGGGTGATATTGGGATAACGGACAAGAAAACGAAGCAACTATTTGGGGCTTAGGGTTTAGTCTTGCTTTCCACAGGCTCGAAGCTTTCTAGAGGCGGGCTCCCAGGCGCGCCCAAACTTCCGGGTCCCAACAGTTTAGGGTTGAGGGTTTTGGGTTGGAAGTGTAGGGTCTAGGGTTTCGGGTCGAAAGTTTCGGGTTTCGGGTTGAGGGTCTAGGGTTGAAAGTTCTGGGTTCAGGGTTGAGGGTTTAGAGTCGATTAAAAAAAGGGTTGCCCAGGCTTTCAGGGTTTAGGGTTTCAGGTGTCCTAGGGATGTCCTGAGCATGGTCTTAAAACTCAGTTCCTGACAACTCCCATGAACAAACAGCATTCGCATTGGGAGAGTTCGTGGAGCATGGACAGGGGATAGATACTGGTAAGTCATTACTTCGACCCTGAATGCTTAAACCGCGCTACAGTTTGGCAATAAGATGTGTGTTATGCCACCCTAAACCCCTTAATCCCTGTATAGGAAGCCCCCCAAGCGGGATATCAGGCGTCCTGCCCTGATACCTAAGCACCAAATCGTTTCAAAAACATATTTCGAGAGCCCCAACTTTGTGATTAATTACCTTTCTTTCATTTTTTTTAGCATCTTTTTCTCGAAGGTTCTAGGCTTCTGGTTTGGGGTTCAGGGGTGCAATATAGGGGCCTAAATAAATGCCAATATCAGTGTCCTAGATTCCGCAAATGACAATACGATAGGATACAGGAAATGGACTTCACCAGTGTTTTGGTAGTCATACCATCAAACCCTGAACCCGGAGCCCCAGGCCGAGGAGTCCGGCTGCAGGAGGTTATTTTGGAAGAGCCCAGCCTAAAGTCCCCTTTAAGTAGATAGAATATGGGGTGTATGAGGATCTTACTACAATTGTACCCAAAGCCATATTCTATCTACTTAAGTGGGACTGCAACCATAACTCGGCCCATAACTGTAACTTCTGAACCAGACTTTGAGCTCCAGGGGACTGAGGAAGTAGGTTCATAAGCTGGATAACTGGGGTTATTATGTGGTTTATGAGGGTTATAAGTATGCTTACTGAGTCCCCCTGCTCCTCCAAGCACCTAAACTCTAGTGCTTTAACCTTGAGCCATGATTCTTCAGTTCTCAAAACACCCATCCCTAAGCTTCACAACCTCATCACTGCTCCCTAATTCCTGGATCCTAAATCCCCAGGCCCGCCTCTGAAACCCAAATGTAGAGTTTAGGGTTTAGGGCAGCGTGCGAAGAGGACGCCCTGACAGCCGTAGTGGGCATCTTGGACCAGGCCTCCACATGTTTTCCTTTGAGTCTGTGAGGGTGTAGGGTTTAGGGTTTAGGGTTTAAGGTTTAGGGTTTAGGGTTTAAGGTTTAGGGTTTAGGGTTGGGGTGTCCCAAAATCAAGGCACTTTTCTGGGGGTGCCCACAATAAGGCCTTTAGTGTCGGGGGGATGTCAGGTTTTAGCTGTTTGGGTTTAAAGTTTCGGGGATAGGGTGGAGGGTTGGAGGGTCAGGGTGACGTGTTAAGTGCTCGTAGGTCTGCTTCTTGAGGAAGTTACTGTAATCCCTTGACCCCTCAGGCAGGAGTTGACCTTGAAAACTTTGGGTATAGGATGGGTTAAGTGCCCACCCAGTTTTAATACTGGTATAGCAGGAATATTACAAGAGATTTAACAAAATTACCATTGTCCCTTGTGGTCACTATCTTCGGGCGGGGGCCTAACCTCAGATACAGGACGATTTGGCTGATCTTAGAGCTGGGTTATTCCTGGGAATAGTTATTAGTTCTGATGGATCACGATCCCTAAATAAGCTTACGTACCCCATCGGATTCGGACTCTTAAGGCCCCTACATGGCAGTTTCCCCCAATGTACACCCCAACGTTGTATAGTCCTTATTATAGGGACCCCCAATAAGGTACCACTAATTTTGGGAATCCCCCAAATCTACCTTGGTTCGACGTACGAAGGGTTGTTGGTCCTCATGTTTATGGGCGGGCTCTAGGGCTGAGATATTCAGTATGGTTCGAAGTCAAACCGGCAAGCTCAAAACATAAACTTTAAGCCCTAAAGCCTAGACTTACGAACCTTAAGCGCTAATCTTGGGAGATCCCCAGATGCAAGAAATGCCCTCCCTACTCACATGCCGACAAATATATACTAGGTATTTTCACTTAATTATATATATGGTCCCCTTGGGTAGATAGGGTATGCGGTATCTGGGGATCTTGTTATGATATACCCAAAGCCATATTTGATCTAATTAAGGGGAACTATGCCCAAGATATGGAAGCAATTGTAGGGAATGTTGCAAGCTTCCCTATGATCCTAAACCAGGGTTCCCCTCAATTAAGGTTTTTAGGGATAGCTAGGCCTAATTCAGGTCAATTACGGGGAACCTAGAGGGCGGGACAGAAAAGGGGAGTAGTAGGTCAGTACATGAATAGCATAGGTATATAGTAAGTAATAGGGTTTCCTTGTCATAGTAACTTAATTTAAGTTCCTCAACAGCAGCCCTAGACCATTGCCCTAAACCCCATGATAAATCCAAAAGATCCAAAGCTGACCTAAGAGGCTCTGGAGCTGGCACACTTGCTGGAGGAGGCCTTGGAGGGACACGAAGAAGGGCGAGTACAGCATCCGAGTTGAAATAGGCTTACTGACGGCGGTAGTAAAACCCTTATATGGTAGTTTCCCAAAATAGGGAGACCCAATCTAGACCCCAAAGTACTGTGATCCTTATTTTTTAGGGACCCCCAAAAAGGTACCCCTTATTTTGGGAAACCCCCATATATTATATTTCCTTGTTTCTTGCTGGCCATCATTAAGTTTAGGGTGTAGGGTTGGTCTAGTATTCACGAAAGTTCAGGGTTTGGGGCTGAGGGTTTGGTAGGATCATGTGGATTACGGGGATGTGGGAGGCGGTATCTATGTCACCACGGACCACGGTGACAGGTACAAGGAGAGTATCCCAAGGTCAAAGGTGGGGTCTGGAGAAGTTTGAGGCAATGGTTGAGGTGATGTAGGGTTCCTTTCAACCCCCAACTCTAAGCACAACATGGGGCCATTGTTCTAGGCTTCTTAGACGCGACTTCTGGAGCGGTAGAAATTTTCCAGGTTTCATAAATGCGACCTTTGGCGCGATAGAAAAGCCCTAAACCCAAAACCCTATCCGAGGCCTCTCAGATGCGACCGTTGGAGCCGTAGATCTTTTCCAGGCGACCTTTCGGCCAGTAAAACTTTTCCACCCCCTTACTTAGACGCCACTTTGGAGCGGTAGAACTTTCTCCAGGCCTGTCGGAACTCTTATCTGGAACCTTCAGAGGGCATATAGGGGTATAAAACAAGAGGTACTTCAAATGATTCCATCAGGGTTCGTACGATAAGGCTGTTTCTTTCCTCACGAAATCCAAAAACGAATCTAATCTCAGGAGCTGAATCATCAAATGACCACACCTACTGATGCTAAGTTGGGAACAGGGAGCGGATTCCTCTTGTACTCCATAAGCCACCCCCTTTTTAACTCAAGCAGATTACCCCATTCTTGAATAAGCATGATTGAGTAGCTCCCAGAACCCTAAAGTCTCGAACCCAGAAATCTTGAATTATAGAACTTTCCAGTATGCATTTTGTTTTCAGTTTTGTTTTCATGTGATTCTCCATTATTCTATCCCATAGGTGGGTCATAGTTACCCTGAAACTTCACATGCGCCATCCAGATTGATCTCCAGTCGTCGCTACCGGTGCCCACGGCTGCATGTTGAGTTGGGGGTTTCCAAAAGAGGGGTTTGAGGGTTTCAAGGGTTTGGGTCCGTTTAGGTGTTTACGGGTTTAGGGGTTTCAAGTTTTGCGGTTGAGGGTTTGTCTTTATAGCCTTCCATGATGTTGCACAAACCCTTGCAAACACCCCATGGATAGCGTGCTTTTGCGGAGTTCTTAGGAGAGTTCGAGAATATGTGTTTTTGAGGATATGTGTTTTTGAGGAGTCACCGTCGTGTTGTCATCTCTTGCGGTACAAGCAGCAAAAACTTGTGTTGAGGATTTTAGATCGTTTTGTTCGATTTGGCGGGAGATACTTATGGTATTGCATGGGCATTTCTCAAGAACGACTTCCATGCAATCTGTCGTCTAAACTCCTTAAAAGGGCTCATTTAGGGGATTTAATAGGATTCCCAGTATACGGGTCATTCAGGGGCATACGAGGAGTTTAGACTACTGCTCATATGAAAGGGGGGCCCAATATTCTTCCTAGAACATCCGCAAATCTTTTGTGGAGAATTGCAGCCATCTCACCTTCATGGTCATGTGGCAATATGGCTTGACTTGCTTTGAAGGAATATTGAATACTTACTGGTTCTTAGTAGGGAATAAGGGAATAAATTCCTAGGGCCTAGGGATTGTTAGGGGTCATGTCCCGTGGTTCTCTACGAAGAACTAGTAAAACTCAGGGAATGCCAGCAAGGGTGCGAACTCCTTGAACTCCTCCTGCCTATGCATCAAGCACATGGGAACACTCAATATGATAGGGAAGGGGGCATTGGAAAACGCAGGGGAGAATGAAGTCGACCCAACCCGAATCCTTATGTTCAACATGCTCCGCGCCAAGCCCCCCCCACCTGAAACCGTAAGCCCTCCGCCGGACATCATAGGCCCCAGACCTCTAACCCTAGAGTCTTGCACCCAGCTTTCTTGCCAGGCTTGGGCCATCGCACGCTTGCGGAGGATCGAGACGACTTTCTCCGATCTGAGGAGAGTGGCCCCATCACTCGGGTGAGGTCTAAGGGTTAGTGCATACCTTTGGTGTTACCATCTTTTGTAGTCGAGTATTTTTCCTTTCGTGAAGCATACAGGTGGTTGTTGCTTTGAGAGGTTTATGCTTCTTCTTTTTTTGTACTGCAGTATTTTGCGAGGGGCAAGAGTCAAGGGTTGTCACAGAGGTTCAGAGATGTACGCTTAGGGGGTTCATTACATTCTTGCGAGTTGTGAGCTCGTAGGGTTGCGCTGACTTTAGGGATTCTAGAGGGTTCAGGGATTCTGAGATTATGGGCTGACCATGGGGTTCCCAGTGATCGGGCCAGGTTCGTGCGCTTCACTAAGGGTTTATGGGGCCATTGTAAATGCAGAGACTGTGAAACCTTAGCTGCTGCCAGATTTGTTTTCGGCTACTTGAACTGATGCTGCTCCTTTGCTTCCGTCATTGCTGTTGTTACACATGTCATGACTCGTACAGGTATGTGGCCTTGAATGCTACTCTCACTGTTTTAAGCTGTGGTGCCATGGGCATGAGCTGAGCTTCGGTATTTATTTTCATGGACTATTCGCAGACTTCTTCATGTCAGTCGTCTTCGACACACGAGGGGGTTGCAGACGTTCGGTCAATACGGTCATCCTCTATGTGAGGACTCCGTGAGAATCTCTTCATACAGAGCTGCTGCCTTGGAAGTTGATTTTCCTGGTTAGGACACATCATCTGTTGCCGTATGGCTTCATGCAGCCGCTACATACCCCATATTGCTTCGGTATGACAGCACAGATTCGGTAGTTTCCCAAAATAAAGGGATCCCAATATAGACCCCAGAATACTATAATCCTTATTGTAAGGACCCCCGAAATGGTACCCCTAATTTTGGGAAACCCTAAACCCAAAACCCTATATAACCCCCATATAGCCCCTATATCCCCCTTTAAAGGTAGAGGTACCCCTAATTTTGGGAAACCCCTATTCCTGAAGAGATGTATGACTGCCAGGAGAAGCTTCAAGCTTTGCTACGTGGAGGGAGGCTGTAAAGGTTCAGGGGTTTAGGGGTTTAAGGTTTCGGGTTTAGGGTTTAGAGAGGCTGTATGGGAGTTTCTCAAAATTAGGGGTACCCTTTTGGGGATCCCTAAAATAAGGACTATAGTATTTTGGGGTCTATATTGGAGTCCCCTTATTTTGGGAAACTACCATATGGGAGTTTCTCAAAACAATCCGTATTTGGAGGGTCAGTGGGCCTCGGCAAGTGGGTTAGTACTGGGGATAACTGGGGCAATTGCATGGTTCATAGGGGCTCTAGGCAGATCTATTCGGTTACCGTGAGCCTCCAAGTACAGATTCCCGAACACCAATAGTTCTCTCTGAGAATCCTGGCGTAGTCCTTGGGCGGGACCCTCATTTGGAGGTTCAGGGGGCTCAGTAAGCATATTCAAACCAATATGAGTGTTATAGGATGTCCCGGCCATCGTCGTTTTAATGGGCACTTCGTGGGCCTGCCTATATGTAAAGAGTTCAGAACCGTTTGGGATGTGGTGGTTCAGGGTCTGCATACGAGGGCTTTTGGTTTCCCCAACCCTCAAATGAAGACCCTATGACTATGACATGAGTATAGGGTCCTCATCATAGGCGTTGGCGTTCCCGAAATCCCCTCTCCTAGACCTTGTATATCCCCCAAGTAACAACTATAGATCCCGATGTCTTATTACATAAGGGGATTAGGGTGCCAAGGTTTTCTGGGATGGAGACGGTTCTAAAGCATACACCAGAAATTAGATCGTGTGGTTTCTGGTCAATGGCTTTAGGAGTTTAGGGGTTCTCAGACCTTTTCACACCGTCTAGGATCCAGGGTTTAGAGTTTAGGGCTAAGGGTTTGATGATTAGGGATTTGGTTTTGGGGTTTTGTAAGTTTTCATAAGGTTTTCATGTAAGCCCTTTAGACGCTTCTAGAGGTACACCCTAAACCCTAAATCCTAAACCCTAAACCCTAAACCCTAAACCCAAGAAACCTTTGGGAAACACTCCCATGCGTGTGACACACGCAGGCCTTGCTGAAGCGCAGACGCTCGTAGAGGAGGCCGGAGCAGTAGTGCCGGTAGTGTCTGGGGGTTTAGGGTTAAGGGTGTAGGATTTAGGGTTTAGAGTTTGGTGCGGGGTCTAGGATTTAGGATATAGGCTTGAGGGTTTAGTACCTATGGCCCATGGCTGTTGTAGGTTTTTTTTCTTAAGTTAATTTTGTTTCGGTAACAGGGATGTAATTCTGAGCACGAGGGAGCTTAGGGTGTTTTCTTCATTCGAGGCAGTAGCAGTCTCCGGCAGTTCAGGTCTGCAAAGGTACGGGAATTTGGCATAGCCCCTCGCAGAGAGTCTGAGCAGTTGGAACTGTAGTCTTAGGGTTTGCGGTGTTGGGATTTACGGCAAGGTCTTGATGTAGGGTTCCCGCGCGCCAAGCGGACCAGGATCCTTGTCGCAACTCCCCACAAAGTGAGCACAATATATACCGTTTCTATGTAAGACACATGTACGGGGACACTGTTTTGGTTCTCCAGTTCCTCCAACGTTACAATCGTCATATCCCTTATAAAGAATACCATATTACAACATTTTTGGCAGATTTCCAGTGCTTCGCAAGCTTCTTGCTGTGCCGACGAAACTCCTTTTGTTACCCTGTACAATCCCAATTCCGATGTCATGTCCACTTGAGTGTACATAGTCTTCCACCATTGGTGGTGTCTTCAGATGTCTACACTGAACGCCCTGACTAACCCTGTAAGGCATGGCCAGGACAAAAGCAAGGTTAGCTTGTGAAGCTTGTTGGGGCTTATAGTCCCCCTTAAGTAGATAGAATATGGGGTATATGGGGATCTTATACCCAAAGCCATATTCTATCTACTTAAGTGAGATTATGGGGTTTCGAGGGATCCCCTTGGTCTTACGTGCATTTGGGACAGCAACCCTAAACCAAAAGCCCTAGATCCTGAACCCCCAATAAAGAGAGGATTGTTACCACCCCCAACCCCAAACCCCAAACCTTAAATCCTAAACCCCAAGCTTTAAATTCTAAACCCTACACTCTACTAAGTCGAGGGCAAATTTTCTTTGCAACGTCAACCTGATGGGTTCTGTGGTGATTTGGCGCAAGCCCTACCTGCCCAGGGGGCCCAATACCCATTAACTCCGGTTCAGGGTTTCGGGTTTAGGGGGTTCTCCCACTCCCCCATGTACTAGCCCGCCCCATTTGTGTTTTTGGGGGCTACTTGCGGCCAGTTCAGGGGGAACATGGGGTAGCCTAGGGGCGCAGTAGGGTAACCCATGAAACATGTACCTCTTGAATTACATTCCCTAATGAAAGGGTGTTGTGCCTTCCGTGTCTGCCCCTAATAGGGCATTTCACTTTGTTGTTGCTGGTGTCGTAAATAAGAACCTTTTGGCAAACCCATCATCCCCAAATTAGGAGGTTTAGGGTTCAGGATGTAGGGAGAACCTGTCTATGACGCTCATATGACTATGATAGCATCTCAATTTGTTGGGTTGATGTTGCCAAATCTTCTCATTACCAGCGATAAGCCTTCTGAACCTCCAAGCACCTAGGCTTCGCATTAGAGACGCCATTAGTCATTCTGGAGATGACATGGCCTGTGGGGGTTGTGAAAAATTATCGATGTCCCCGAATCCTCCAAGTATGCACGTTTACTCCCCGCCACATAGCATTCAACCCCCAACTCCTCCAACGTTGAATATCCCATGTATATTATGATATATCGCAATGCGGACATTCAATGTTTAGGGGGGTGGGGCACTTAATAAACCTGAGCCTTAAACAGTATATCCTTATACATATGTGTATATAAAGGGAGATGATGAAGCATCGCTGACTCGATTTTTCGACTTTTTTTGCCTAATCTACTAAGTCCCCCTTGCCTATCACATGAAGCCCTAAACCCCAAACCCTAAGCCGGAAATCGCTTTTGGAATTTAAGGCCTTCGTCACAAAGCCACAGACTAAAACTGAGGGGCCTACGTGGTTTTGGGCCACTAAATCTCATGAACTCCAACCCTGCCAGTTCCCAGACTTCAGTGAAAGCCCTAATCCTTGCGTTTGCTCTCTCTGTTTTTTAGGCTTGCAAATAAGGGCTTAAATCCCAAACGCTGTACCCGAAATCCTAAACCCTAAACCCTACATGCTAAATCCAAAACCGAAAACCCAAAATCCAAAGGAAACCTTAAGTAGCAGTTTCCGTTTTCTTTTCCGATATAACCCTTGTATAGCCCCTATATGACCCATAGAACCCTAAACCCTAGAACCCTAAACCCTAAACCCCAGAATCCTAAACCCTAGAACCCTAAACCCTAAACCCCTAAACCCTAAACCCCAGCACCCTAAACCCTAAACCCTAGAACCCTAAATCCCAGAACCCTAAACCCCTAAACCCTAGAACCCTAAACCCTAGAACCCTAAAACCCTAGACCCTAGAACCCTAAACCCTGGAACCCTCCAGAACCCTAAACCCCTAAACCCTGGAACCCTAAACCCTAGAACCGAAAACCCCAAACCCCAGAACCCTAAACCCTAAACCCCAGAACCCTAAACCTTAAACCGGGTTTATGGCAGGTGCTGCCAACAGCCTACGATCTGGGCTGCTATCTTAGAAGGGTCCCTTTTAACGTTCCTTTTAATGCGGTTTAAGGGTTTTGGGGTTTAGGGTTTTAAGGTTTAGGTTGTTAAGGGTTTTTTGGGTTTTTAGGGTTGTAGGTTTTTAGGGTTTTAGGGTTTAGGGTTTAGGGTTTAAGGTATACAGGCCTAAAAGGTATATCCGCATATCATCCCTAAACAATCCCATGAAAGGGATTGTTAGGGGTTGAGAGCACGATACATATGTTAGAGGATTTTCAGATTTAGCGATCAGGGTTTGAGGTTAAAAAACTTGACGGCTTTATTGTGAGTTCACATAGTAAGGAATATCTCAATGCCTTCAAAATTTAAGCCTTAAACCCTTAACCTGAAACCGCGCAGTATAGCGACTGTAAGGGATAATGGTCATTATATCAGTGCGCTCTTATATTCATACTATACCACTATTACTGGGTGGAGGGTCTGCCTAAAGTATAGCATTCTGAGATTAAAAAGGGGCAGATATCGCCGAGGCCTTGCGGGGGCTCGGATGTAGAGATTCGGGCTTACGGGATCTAACGCGATTTAGGGTTTACAGTTCAGGATCTAGGGTTTAGGGGTTAGTGTTCAGTAGTGACATAGAAGTTCCCATTTTGGCCACCCATCAACATGAGCAGTTGCCCGCAAAGGGTTTCTTGGGCAGGTAGAATGCAATGAGAACTGTACATGTAACCGAAGCAGTTATACCCACATTAGGGGACGCAGGAGCTTAGAATTGGATTGAAAGTACAGCTACCAGTAGGTCATAATGACCTGTCCTTTCTCTATAGAACCGCAGTTTGCATCTTATATTTCCGTTTTCTGTATCATTAGATTCTTCGCTATTCTATTCAACACGTGATTTATCATTACCCTGAACAAAAACTTCAAGTTATGAACATAAACCCTAATTCTGAACCCTGAGCCCTAAAACCCAAACCTTATTCCCTTGAACCTCCAAGCAAAATCAACCCTAAACCCTAAACCCTAAAAGGCTGAAGCCTCTTTGCTGCGCAGCTTTCTCGCTGGCTTGGTCCCTGTGGTGCATATCTTGGGCCAGGTTCTGGGATCCCTTCAATAGGCTTTCCCTAAGGGTCATAGGGGTTATATGATGACTATACAAGGGTTACATATGGTAATGGGCAGTAATGGGATTAAGGGTAGAACCTGTGTCTAGGGAGTCTATTGTTCTTGGATGTGTGGCTTCAAGTTTTTTGGGTGGCCTCACATCCGAAGCCCTGAATGTTGAGCCCTGATACTTGAAGTTCCTAAACTGGTCGTCCCTAAACCCCTGAACCCTAAACCCCTAAACCCCTAAACCCCTAGGGTCCCCCTTAAGTAGAGGGTTTCAGTATTAGGGTTATAGAGGGATAATGGAAAAGAGCATGGAAACTACTATTAAGGGTTTAGGGTTTAGAGTTTTTAGGGCTTAGGGTATAGTCCCCTTAAGTAGATAGAATATGGGTATATGGGGATCTTTCTATAATATACCCAAAGCCATGTTCTATCCTGTTGTGCTGTCTAGTATTCTTGAAGTCTTCTTGACGGTGCAGGTACATCACGCCATGCCTGAAGCGGGATGCCTCAGACTCCACAACTTCCCTAAGCAAACTCTGAACGGCATCCCTTTGAGACTGCACATCTTAGATGCAACGTAGGGGCTCAGATCATTACCAATATCATTCTAAGATCGTTTTGAGCTACCTGTCCTAAATTTCTACAAGGAATCCAGAGCCATAATTTTGGTAGTTATTTACATCAAATTCCACGGGCTCTACCCCCCAAAGCTTAACCGCGGCCCCCGTCCAGTCTCCAAGAGCGGGTCTATTAAGCTTGCGTATATTTGTACCCTCCATGTGGTTTAGGGTTTAGGATTTAGACTTTAGAAGCGTATAGCTTGAAGTCGGTGAGAAGTTAAGCCCGAACACCTAAGTCGCCGGCAGGCAGAAGAACTTCCTGCTGTTGGCCCTGAAGAGCAGAATGATGAGGAGGAGGAGTCTCTGAGAAAGGGTGGTTTTGGCTTTGAAGGATCTACCAAAGTGTCGAGTGTGTAGGTTTGGGGTTTAGCGTTTTGGCAGGGTTTTGTATGTACGCTTCTTCTACAGTAGTATGTGATTTAATGGGGTCGGCTTTTCAAAGTGTCATCTCAGAGGAATGATGCCTAGGTTCCCAGCAGGGGCCAAAATCGCATTATGGACGGAATATATGCAAGGACAATCTCAGAGCTGTTCTGTGACTCCATTCGCTTTTTGGGGGGCTTGTTGCTAGGATGGACTGAAGCTGGAGTTTGCAGAGGATTTAGCAAGTGGCACTTGAGTCGGGTTATCTGGCTGCATCGTTTCCATCATGCTTATGTGCAGCATTCTCTGGCTTCAATTCCAGGGATTACCTTACCTTTGGTTAGCTAGGAACGAAGGAATGGCTCGTTACAGTAGTCCCTATAAAACCTATTAACGAAGTTTCCATTTTCTTTTCCATTCCCAGCTAACCAAAGGCCAGCTACAGGGGGAGGACAGGATATCAAGGGAGCCATGCCTGTAACCCAAACGCCGTTCGCAAGTTGCTTGGGATCTCAAGCGGCGAGCTTGGAGTCTTCAGATAGATTTTTTGTCCTTCATAGGTTTCACGGGCGCAACGTTTAAGGGTACTAGCTAGGGATGTCAGTCGTGGATGTATGGATGTGCACTAAGAAGTACAATCCCGCAAGTTTGCAGCGGCTGCTGCAATGGCAGCATTTCTGTACCTGGTGCTAAGAACCAACTGAACAAGTCGCCCATACCAAAGAAAGAGCATAAGAAATCCTAGAGCTTTGAATCCTTCATTCTGGGTTTGCGGAATTTAGGGGTCCCCTTTTTGGTGTCCCGTAACAAGGATTATGATTATACAGCATGGTTTAGCGTATATAAGGGCTTGAACAGCTCAACTCCTGAACCAAACACGCTACATCTTGTGCCCTTTTCACGTTTTCCAGGTTCCAAAGGCCAACCCTAAACCCTGGACTGAGCCGATGGCCAGGATCCACAGGCCGACGAGGATTTCGCGGAGCAGACAGGATGTGTGCAAGTCTGTGCAACAAGGGTCAGGGGCTAGGGTTCAGGATTTTGGCCAGTGTCTTTTTTTCTCTGAGTCCCTTTGACCAGATTTCTTCTCGGTCTTTCCGGTCGTTGATTGAGGTTTTCTCCTATGTTTACACACGAGTATCATGGTACTAGGGCTCTGCAAGAAAGACTTACTAAGATCACAAGGAGCATTTTCATTGCAGCTTTTGTAAGGGTAGTACCGGATTAGGGTTTAGGGATTAGGGTTTTTAGGGTTGAGGGTTCATGCAGGCATACGAACTTTTGACTCGACCTCAACCTGAAGCACTTAACCTTCAGAACTTACGGCCCTTGATCCTACGGTGGATACTGAAAATCTACATGACCCTAAATACCCTCAACCTTGGGAACAATGTGGTACTTTCCCAAAATAGGGGAACCCCAATACAGAGCCCAAAATATTATAGTCCTTATTATAGGGACCCCCAAAATGGTACCCCCTAATTTTGGGAAGCTCCCATGTGGTACTATAGTATACTAAGGTCATGCAGGATTTCTAGTATCAACAGTCGGGAGCCCTAAGCCTGTAAGCCTTGCAGTGACAAGCCAGAGGGTTTAAGGTTTAGAGTTTTATAGTTTAAGGTTTAGAGTTTTATAGTTTAAGGTTTAGAGTTCTATAGGGTTTAGGCTTGTATAGGATATGGTTTAGTGATTTTATAGTTTAGGGCTCAGGGTTTGGAGTTCAGGGATGGGATCCAAGCCTTGCAAACACCTTAGCAACTATGGGCCAAGATTCCTGACGCAAGGCTCAAATGGCTTTTGCAAATCCTCATCCTCACACGATATCATCCCCAACCATTAAGCCTCATGCTTGCAAGAATTTCCTTCTAGTTCTCGATGGTGGGTTGTAGTTGTTCCACTCAGTTATTGGTAGACATAATTTCCAGTGGTTATGACATTAAACCCAAAAGGGACTGTCAATTAAAATTCTCGACGATGCTATCCCGACAACGGACTGTTTAAGTAGCACCCTCAATGACTCTCAACTCAAACAATGTAAGTCAATCCTCTACTTTCTTTCTTAGTAGCCTCCTTGGTTTCCTCTACAGTAGATGCCTGAATGCTTGCCGATATGATTTCTTCTAACCCTTATCGCAGAACTACAGCCTAATGTACCCAAAACCCCTATTCCAATTGTCTAGGGCCTCACATGAGGTCCATTCTTCTGTAGAATTCCTAGCTTGTGAAGTTGAACCCTGTAGAACCCCCTTTACCGCCCTATAACCTATGCCTCAAAATCACTGGCTAGAATCCTCAAAGGGGAGCCTCAAGGACCCATTGGTAAATCCCACAACTCCCCGGTGTGCCGGGAAATAATGCACTGCTTCCAAGGGATCCGGTTTTGACAGCAACAGTTACTAAAACTAGCTGTAGTCTACACTCCTTAGACTATAGCTCAAATAGCTTTGTTGAGTGCATGCAGTCTGTGTGAGGAACATCGGCGAGTGTACGCAGTGTGTGCATCTGCGGAAGCCATGAAGAAAGACCATGCGTCATCTGCCCTACCCGAACTTGCGTCAAGACGACGGCAGGCGCACGAGAATCCTCGACTGCGCGTGCAAAAGCTGCTTTTGATAGCTGACTTTAGTAGTACTGACCCAAAACCCGGAACCTCGACACCCTAAACCCTAAAAACCGAATCCCAAACATTTTTATCATGGGGGGGGTGGGGGGCCTTCCCAGAATTGATGTTTTCGGTCAGGGCCTAGAAAGCAAGCATGGTGCTAGCAGCATGTTTCTTCCTCGCACTACGGCTGGTTTCTGCTGGAACAGGGGCCGAGCACCTGCAGAAGATGCATGCCGACAGAGCTTTTGCGTAGCCATGACTGGCTCGAATTTTGGACCACGGCTCTGCGACATTGAGCCTTAGCCTGGAACTGAAATTCACAAACTTCTAAATTTCACCCTAGACCTTGAGCCATCGGTCCTAAACCCAAACCCGCACCCCAAGACCTTCTTGAAAAGCCCGAATCCTACAAGTCCCACCATCCCGGTAAACTTTAACACAGTTCACCCGAACCTGACTTAGGGCATCCGGGAAATTTTAGCCTGCCTATATAAGAGTGCTTGTCACCCCTAATGCGGTCATAGCTGGCAAGAAAGTGCAGCAATAACTGGGTTGTAGTCATTCTGAACGTCCAAGTAACCTTAAACCCTACACCCTAAACAGCCATGAACCCTAAGCCCTGAATCCCCAAGAGCCCTAAACTCTAGAACCTAAACCCACGAGAAGCCCTGAAAACCCTGGACCCTAAACCCTAAACCCTGACCTTTCCAAACCCCAAACTCACGGCGTCTTCAAAGCGATGCCACAGTGGGCGGGGAGGAGGCATGGGTTCAGGCGGGTGGGTCCAAACAGAGGGGTTCCTTATATAGGGCTTAGGGTTTAGGATTTCGGGTTTAGGGTTTTGGGTTTTGGGGTTTAGGGTCGGAGCTTTTAGGCCTTTTGCAGGGGTATATGGGTGGAGTCCCCCTTAACTAGATAGAATATGGGGTGTGTGGTGATCTTATTATAAAATACCCAAAGCCATATTCTATCTACTTAAGGGGGACTATATAGGTATCATTATTCGATCATATTCCATCCTGGGTGTGAGGTACTTAGCATTTTGATCTTCTCTCACCGTCTTTAGGCGATCAGTGTTAAGGATGTAGCGTTCAGAGTTTAAGCTTGGAGGCGGGTGTAGGGATTAAGGGCTTTGGTTGGGTTTATCACATAGACTGGCACTGTGCTACCCTAAGCCCTGAACCTGTAAACCCTAAACCACTATGCTATACTTCATCATTCTGCAGACCTCCATTTGAATCAGTTGTTCCATTAGATTACGTCTTAACTGGAGGCGCACAATAAGCCTTGGATTAGGGGTTTAGGATTCTGGGTTTGGGGTTTGGGGTTCAGTTTTCGTTTGGGGTTTGGGGATCAGCATGAAATTTCCGAGTATTTGCATGCCGAAGCAACCCTCCATCTTGACTAAACCCTGGCCCCTAAGCCAGCAGAGCCTGAACTCTGTATGATCCTGTACAGCCCTATATACCCCTACATACCCTTAGAAAAATCCTAAACCCTAACCCGATAACCCCCCTTACATGGGCTTTAAGGCCTAAAGCCAGAAACGCCAGACTCTAAGCCCTCATATGGTAGATTCCCTAAATAGGGGGACCCTAATAGAGGCCCCAAAATACTATAATCCTTATTATAGGGACCCTTAAAATGGTACCCCTAATTTTGGGAAACCCCCTTTGGAACCCAGATGTAGGTGAGCTCGGTGAATCGGGCGTGGTTGACGAAGATGACCTCGAAGAGGCGCAGCTGGACGTCTTAGGGTTTATGGTTTGGGGTTTACGTGGGATGTAGGATTTAGTGTTTAGGGTGTAGTTTACGGTTCTGGATGTGGCGCGGATTAGTCCGAAGGGGGGTTGGCCTGGGTCATGAGGTGTAGGGTTTGGGTTTTGGGAGTTGGCGTGTATGGTTCCGAGTTTGGTTTTAGAGACTTTGGGCTTAGGGGAGAGGATCCGGGGAGGATTTGATGCAGAAATTGCAACGTCACTTAAGACTCATGGTGTCAGTATGCTTATTTAATCCCATGTGGCAGATATGCCTTGAGACCCGATTGAAGATATTGGTGCATCTACGTGACGTGAGTTTGCAGGGCCAAAGGATGCTTCATACCGGTATTTGGGTTTGCAATTCAGGGAAGTATATAGGAAGCCCGAAGCCAGCAGGTCCATCAAGTTCCTTTTATTTCCCCTGCACAGTCATGAATGAGCTAAGATGCCATTTCAAGCCTAAACCTTACCCATCCTCAGGCCAAAGTTCTCTTGGGGTGACTCCGGCTAGAAGGGAGAGACAGTGTTCCATGACTTTCGATCAGGTCTTTTATGATGCGGGCTTGAGGCCTGAAACTTTCCGGGTAAGAAAGGAACGCAGAAGGGACACCTTGGGATCATTCACAACTTGGTTGGATGCTTTGTTTAGGCTTCGGCAGCTTCGTGGCCCGTGCGTGCGCGGCTTCTGCTGCGTTGTGGTTGGTTGGTCTCCGGGAAAGACAGCGTTGCTGCAGAGGATCTGTGAGGACACCCAAACAAATCCTTACCTACTTTGTTCGAGTGGCTCGGCGCATGCTGGGACGTGAACTTGCCAAAAGAATCTGAGGCCAGCATGCTTGTGTTGACGGGCGTGTGCAGTTTCTGCCTCGTTGAAGGTGGTTGGTGTCCATGAAAGATAGCGTTGCTGCAGAGGACCTGTGAGGACACCCAAACAAATCCT
>CAJNIZ010043105.1:130247-142367 GCA_905231905.1 Symbiodinium pilosum
CCTACCTACTCTAACCTTAAGGCCTCTAAGCCCTAAGCCCTAAGTCCAAGCCTTCTCCTCAGGCAGGCCCGTCTTTGCGCTGGAAGGCTCCGAGCCGCACAGCTGCTTAGGGTTTAGAGGTTAGGGTTTAGGGCCTTTAGGGTTTAGGGGGTTTAGAGTTTAGGGCTTAGAGTTTAGGGCTTAGGGCTTAGAGTTTAGGGTTTAGGGTTTAGGGCCTTTAGGTTTAGGGTTTCGAGGTTAGGGCTTAGGGCCTAGGGCTATATAGGGGTTATAAGGGGTAATGGAAAAGAAATGGAAACTACTATATTATGATAGAGTTTAGGGTCTAGGGCTTGTGCTATAAGGTTTAGGGTTTAGGGCCTAGGGTTATATAGGGGTTATATAGGGGTAATGGAAAGAAATGGAAACTACCATATTATAATAGGGTTTAGGGCGTCGGGCTTAGAGTTTAGGGCTTAGGGTTTAGAGTTTAGGGTTTGGGGCTTAGAGTTTAGGGCTTAGGGTTTAGGGCCTTTAGGGTTTAGGTAGGGCTTAGGGTTTTTGGGGTTTTAGGGCCTACTGATCCCTAAGTGAGACTGGGGGAGTGGGAAAGAAAATGGAAACTGCGACATTATTTAGGGTTTGGGGTGTAGGGTTTAGGGTTCACGGGCTTGGGGTTACGGACGAGTCTCATATACTGCCCCTACAATGGCACAGTATCCTGGCTTCACTATCCCATTCCCCCTTGAGCACCAGTAAGATTCGCATGGATATCTCTACGTTAAGCTCCGGGGTTATGCCACTACGGTTTGGAGAGGGTTTCTGGCTTCGGGAATACAAAGCTACTGAGGTTGTACCAGATTTTGATTCTTAGGGTCCCTGAGGCATCCTACAATTTGGAACCACCTAAGCAGCACTTTTGCACAAAAGACCCTCCCGTGAGCAGTTCTGAGACTTGGCTGAGGACTTTCTTTGGGCCCTGGCGACGCATTCCTCTGAAATTCATCGACGCTCGAGATGCAGAAAGCCCTTCTGGCACTTTTCTGGTACGCAATGGCCGGGTTAGGGTTTAGGGCCGGGGAAAAGCTTGCAGTTGCCAATGTGCATATGTATATATGGCTATATAATTCTGCATACGCATGCTGAATCCAATAAACGCAAGCGAAGGCTGGCAGTTCCTGGGTGCCATGCGCAAATCCTTTTTGAGTCGCTGTCCCACTTTGGAGTTCGTGGGTGGGGGTCGAACGGTGTTGGGCTTTTCTGTTCTACATTGCACTCAACACAGAGAGAGGGGGAGAGACGGGGAAAGAGAGAGAGCACCGGGAGGCCGTGGGGCCGGCGAGGGAAACCTCGCCACTCCCGTGAAGCAAAGCAACAAAAAAGAGAGACAGGGAGAGAAAGGCAGAGCGGGAGAGGCAAGAGAGAGGGAGAGAGGGAGAGGGAACAGCGAGAGAGAGAGACAGAGAGAGATAGGGAAGAGAGAGAGAAGGAAAAGACAGAGAAGGAAGAGGGCAAAAGCAAGAATCACGCCGTACCGCTTGCGCCTAACTGTTGGAAGCGCCCAATAATGTTCTGGTGCTGCAGTGAGAAGCGATTTCATAGGATGCGTGGAAGGTGTGCCATGTTTTAGGTGGGACGTCTTTTTGCATTGGGTGCCCTGCATCCGGGCCTCAGTTAGATTCAATCAGCGCGGACGATCGTGTTCGATTGCATCTGATCACCAGAGCATCTGTGCTGAAACCATACTATATACTTTATCTTCGACCGCTACTGAGAACCCCCCTGGTTTTCGGCAAGTGGTATTTGCACTTCGGACTTCTTTTGGAGACTGCATACCTCAAATGGTCCTGGCAAAGTAGTGCTGGTTCCAGTCATGTACTTTGAATCCCCAATTTGTCCTGGCTGAGCATTTGCGGGACAATTGAGTTGCAAAGCTTCATCTTGGTTTTAGCCAACTTGACTTGTGGGCTATTTGGGGTGTCACGTATGCCTGAGGGGCTACTACTCGGCAAGGCGGCAAGGGCTATGAGGGGCTGTTAGTATTCAAAAGGGGCCCAAATTCTACTCACTTGCGGCCAAGTGTTACTTAGTCAGAATTAAGCCTTAAGTATTCAAAAGGGGCCCACGTAGTTCTTGACAACGACTATCTGGTGTTCCAAGTATTCATCAGGGGCCCAGGTATTGCTTGAGGAGAAGTATTTGGTGTTTTGAGACCTTTTGAGACCTGTTACCCTGCAACCTGGGCTTGCCCAAATCTCATAGATACCATGACCAAATTCCAAAATGCTTTCCCTTCCGGTTTCCCGTGGCGAAAACACGGAAACAAGAGAAAATCCAACGCTGTGTCAGGGTTTCTGCCTCTTGCGATGATGCGCGACAAAAAGTCGTCACACTTTCTACTCTCCCAGACCTGCTAATGATAGCACACAACATGCATGTTGGTGGAAGTCCTACCAACCATTTTTCAATATTTTTCAGCAGCTGCTGAAATTATGTTTCTGTTGAAGTCATGGTTCCTCTAGGATGTGAATATTGCAAGTTGCAAGGCAGCTCTTCACTGTGTGAATAGGACCCCACCCTCTTCGCTGTTTATCCCAAGGCCCTCGGGGCATCCCTGTCTTGTGAAGCTCCCCATATCTTATGGCCGAGCCCCTGAAGCTTGAAGCTCTTATGTAGTTCAACTCGAGTGGCCCATTCTGGTTCTGTTTACCCCAGACCATACGAAACCCAAAAACGAACAACCCGCTCCAGCCAACAAGCGTTTCAAGCTGGCGTACCGCCTTTTCCAAAACAGAAGTCCTTGAAGTGCTCTCTCATTGGCTCAGAAGTATCCAAACCTAAACCCTAAACCAAGCCCTGACCGGCAAGCCTGAGGACCCCTCAAAGTCCAACCTGTCAGCCGCTCCTCTGCCACACGCTGCTTACCTTGCCGCCCGGCTTGCTAGCAGTTCAGGGTGGTTTAGGGTTTAGGGGTCAGGGTTGAGGGTTTTAGGGTTTAGGGGTTTGGGGTTCAGGATCTAGGGTTGAGGGTTTAGGGCTTAAGGCTTAGGGTTTAGGGTTGAAGGTTCAAGGTTCATGATGTAGAGTTTAGGGCTTATATCAGTTGAGGGGCGGATTACTTGGAGGGTCGTCGGGACTCAGTAAGTCGGTTAGTAATGGGGATAATTGGGGTGAGTCCTACTTACCAAGTCCCCCTGACCCTCCAAGTAGGGTTTACCATTTAAGGCTCTAGGGATTCGTGAGGATAAACTTGTGATTCAGTCGGTTGAAAATCTGACTGTTACGGCCATTACAGCCATATGCTGCCATTAAAGAAACGACTTCTGCAAGCTGACCGGCTTCCTCTTGCAATTGCATTCTCCGGTTGCTACCCACTAGTGGTGGATCAAATGGAAGATGACATGGAAACGCGAAACATACGCTGTTTTTTGGGGTTCCGGGCTAGGTACGCGGAACCCGAGTTATAACCAGACAATATCCTACAGTTACCTGCAATGTGGACAATACAACGATTAATATTCAGGGTTTAGGGTGTAGCGTTTAAGGTTCGGGGTTTAGGGTTTAGAGTTCAGAGTTTTCGGTCTAGGGCTCAGGGTTAAGGTTTAGGGTTTGCCCTAAGCATAAATTAGTCTAGATGCTTGAATATGGTTCGCTCCTACTCCTACAACTGTAGTAACATATATCATTATATGCCAGCACCCTAGCGCAATTAAAAAGAGGCTTGCAGTACACTTGCTAATATTAGTAGTAAGACTTACTACTTTGAGACAGGTCCACCTAAACCCTAAACCCAAATTAAATTACATGCAAACCACAAGCCCTGAGCGCGCTCTGATGTTTAATAGACTCCTATAGTATCCTTAAAGCTTCAACCCCAAACCTGGGGTACTGCCCCCCGCTCAGTCATTGTTGGATAATAAGTATAAGATAGGGATACACAGCCCTTAATCTTACCCCTATTATATACGTACTGGGTGGGGGCAGTACTCAACCCTAAACCTGAAAAATTAACCCGTAAGTTCTTAACCCTCAAACCTAAAACCTGGACCCTAAACCCTAAGCCCTACGCTATAGCCTAAACCCTAAACTCTAAACCTGTTCTCAGGATCTTCTATGGTGGGATGCGCCGCATGTGGGCGGAAGCCCTTCATGGCTGCGCCTAGGCGCAGATCTATAGGTTCCCTGCAAAGTTAGAGTTTAGGATTTAGGTTTTGTGGTTTAGGGTGTTCCAGGCATTTCAACTCTGGTGCGTTTAGCGGGTTAGATTTGTTGGGGAGCAGGGTTGGGGTTACCCGCATTCCTGAACTTGAAAGTACACACGTCATTCCCACAAGGCAAGCTGTGTAAGTTCCAGGCCGGTGTGGGCACGAGGTGGGTATTAGGGTTTAGGGTAGCATTTGATGTGAAGAAACTGTATGAAGGACTTCATAAGAAGTAAGATTAGATCATCCGCTTGATTATTTTTATGAGAGAATAGACGTATTTGGTTCCAAAAAATGGTACCCAGGGGACAGATACCTCTGCTGGGTTTGGATCCAAATCCCTTTGCCGACCTTGAGGTCAAGAATGCTGCGGGGCATCATGGATGGGCTTCGGCCTGTGGTGGACTTGATTGACAGGCAGTGGCCTCATCAAGTTTCAGTTTGGACCACGTACGCCTCCTGCGTGCGTGACAAAGTAGACACGGGTTTAGGGTTTCCAAAAATCGGGGGATCCCGATGTAGGTGTAGACCCCCCAATGCGGAGAGGAAGGCGGGATGGCTGAGGGACAATTACAGTCTGGGTATGGGTGCATGCTGGCTAGGTATATGAGAAAATGATCCATCCGTATGTTGTCCTCTCAGGACACCCCAATGATCTACTTATCATCCCTGTATCCTTCGGGTTCCTACGAGAACTTCCCATATGTATACTTCCCAAAATTAGGGTCCCAGTTTGGTGCCCCTAGACATTAGGTGCCGTAATGTAACCGATAACCAGAAAAGGGGCCCGTAATTTTGTGTAGGGGACTACTTTAAGGGCTATTAAGGGGGATACCAGGAGTTTAGACTATAGCACGTGTGTAGCCCATAGGCAGGTTGAGGATCCACAATGCATGCCTTTACTACAAGGTTCCTGAAAATAATTTTTAATTTCTGTTACCTAGAATCCTAATATTTAGCTGAAATTATAATTTCTACTGGGGTTCCAAATCCCTTAGAGTTTAGCCTTGACATGTCCCAGTTCTTCGTGATTTTGCTTATATAAATGTCAGTAGGCTCGGATACTTCTTTGCATGGAAAAAGGAGCCTAGCCATGGCTCTAGTTTGGGTACTGCCCCCACCCAGTAACAGTCTATATTAGGGGTCCTATCAAGGGCTATATATTAACCATAGTAGATATATTATCCAACTGTTACTGAGGGGGGGCAGTACCCAAGCTCTAGTGAAAATATTTCATTGTAGCGGCAGTTTTGGGGTTCCTGTTTTTGGGGTTCCTGTTATAGTGATGCTGGTTCTGCGCAGTGCATTTGTTCTGGGGGGCTCCTGTTTTATGCTCTTGGAAGGCACGACACCCGGAATCTACTGCAGAGCTGGCAATATTCCTCCTTTAAGTGCAGCACATAGTTGCTAGGACGATTCTTGGAATCAATCAGGCCCCTTTGTACTGGCTTGACAGTACTGTGGAAACCTACATAATTACCAACATTGTGGTCCCAGATTGCTTGTAGCATTATTGTGTAGGGTACCTCAACTTGGTCTTACATGATATTGGTATTTCTTCAGGCCCTTGCAGTACTTTGTCGTCCAAGTGGCTCCGGATCCACACACACCTCCCCAGCAAGACTACCCACCTTCCAACTGTTGGAGTGCTATGCTTGCAGGGTTTGGGTTCACCTCTATGCAAACGAGAAGCATACAGAACTGTGGCCAGGCCAGCCTTTGAAGCAAGTTCCTTGGACGCAGCTTCAACTAGTCTCGACCCTACACCCTAAGATGCCTGCCTTCCCTGCATTTAGGAAGCCCCTTAAGTAGATAGAATATGGAGGGTATAGTCCCCCTTAAGTAGATGGAATATGGCTTTGAGTAGAATATAGTAAGATCCCCATATACCCCATATTCTATCTACTTAAGGGGACTATAGCCTCCAAACCTGACTCCAATTCCGCCAGGTTTCAAGGCTCTTAGCCATCCGGCGCATGTGTGTGTGGGAATTAGTATTACTGTTGCCATTATTGTGGTTTGGTAAGACTATTACTGTTGTCAGGGTAACTGGTAACGTCCTTGTTCTTAAAGCACGAGTAAGTCCCTAAACCTTAAGCTTGGAACCTACAGAGCTAATTCTTATTCGTAGTTGTGGCTGTTCCTTATTCTTAACACTAGTATGGCTAGTACTATGCCGTTTCGAGATCCGGGATGTTGACCCCATGCACTTGAAGCGCTGAGATTGTAGCTGTGTCTAGCGGCCCTCCTACTTCGCGCTTCTGGTTTAATGTAGACCCATGATTACTAAATCCCCTCCTTTTAAGGGCCTAAATTTTAGGATCCCTATTATAATCCCCATTGGGGGGAGGGGGGTGATTAATTAGAGGTCTGGGTTAGAATCCTTGTTTTGTTGTTTCCAAGCAGTAAGGGGTCCCTTCCAAGTCCTTAGAACCGAAGGATTTGAAATCTGATGGCTGATCGGGGGTTCCCATATTTCGGAAACGCCCAGAAGGAAGAAGCCCAACCAAACCCCCAAGGTTTTTGGGTCCACCCCAGCCCGTACAAAATCTAACTTTCTGGCATGTTGTTCTACAGGAAGTTAGAGGCCAAAACACTGAGCCCTACACCCTAAACTGGCCCCAATGTGAAAATGCGTACAAATCTGAACCATGCGACGTTCCAAACCCCAAGTTTGGATTAGGGTTTGCCCTAGATTGGGGCCGTGTTCAGGGCACGGGTCCAAGTGCACCCTGTGTGTTCCCAAACGTCAGGTCCATTTCTACTGGATCGTTGCTGGAGGTTTTTTAAATGGTATACCTAGACTTAATAAAGAAAGAGCATAGAGAGTTCTATGCATATTGCTGAACCAGCCCAGCGACGCAAGTGTTTTCTTCAGGAGCATACAAGAAACCCTGGTGTTGATATATGCCCGCGTCCGCGTTTTCGAAGCTCGTGTCTAAAGCGTCACAAGTGCCTTGCGCTTGGAGGGCGGGGTGGACGAAGTAGAACGGTGCGTTCATTCAGAGGCCCCCTGGATACATGACCCATCAGAAGGGTGCAATCGAGGAACGTGCAAGAATCCGTCCACTAGTGAAGTCCCCATGCCCTCTATAAAGCCTCCTTTCAATTACGGGGTTAGGGTGGGCTTTCCATGTTTTAGGCAGCCCTGGGGATGAACCTGAGTGATACCATGCTTGCTGCTGACAGTAAAATGTTTCTCCTTTGAGAAGAGTGAAGGCAGCATGGATCTCTGAAAGCTGGCGTTGACCATCATAGTCCCCCCGGCGCTGGTGGTTGGGTATAGAGTGGAGGGTACCGGTCTCTAGTTGAAACAAGGGTTTAGGTATCAATCTGTTCCTAATCACGGTGGTCATGGACCAATTTTAGTTGGCTACTAGAAACACAGAGGATCAGGCATCAAGCTGTAGTTGGGGCAGCCTTCAAGGTATGACTAGGTCTGAGGCCATAACCTGCTAGTATAGCAACCGTGGACAAGTAGAACAGTGCTTTAACAAGATATAGTCGCCCTTAGGTAGATCGAATGTGTAATTCCCCAATATCATACTAAGATCCCCATATGTCCCAGAGTCTATCTACTTAGGTGGACTATGGCCGACCCCTCAACCCTAAACCCGCACAGCAGGACTAACGTAAGGTTGACTAGAAGAGTTCTGAAAATAACTCCTGCCGTTTAGGGGTTGTAGGGTTTAGGAACCATAAACCCTAAACCCTAAACCCTTCGAAGAATGCCCAGGGGGCAGCCTCCTAGCGGGGATTCTCTTATTATAGCTGATGGTCTGAACTCCTAAAAGGGGAGTATGCGGTTTAGGGTTTAGGGTTACTAAGGGGGATACTAGGCGTTTAGACTATAGCTCATACACCTACACAAACCTGAACCCTAAAGCCTAAACCCATGCCTGTCACGCTCAAACGCACACTTCAACAATTTTTCGGCTCATCAGGATCCTTTACAGGGCACCCCGGGTCGTTTTTGGTTTAGGGTTTAGGGTAGAGGACAGCTTACCTCCACCTAAGGAGGGACCACGTTTCGCCCCTCGCGGAAAAGAACTAGATAGTTGACGGAGCATGAGGGTTTTGCTGTAGCGTCCAAAAGGGACCAGATTTCCTCCCAATGGCTATAGTCTAAACCTTTAAGCTCCTTAAAGGAGGTTATTTAGGGATTATATAGGGGAATATTCTAGGGGTCAGGAGGATAGTAGGAATTTAGGCCATAGCTCAAACGGCTTAGGGCTTGGGAATTTCAGGTTGATTGAGGGGGTTTGGGAACATTAAACCTTGGTTCGGGGCTTGAGGACCTCGACACCGGATTGCCGGTTTACTGCATATGGAAGTCTTTGCCGGGCAATTCTGGGCTTTGGGGTTTAGGGTCTATCTTGCTCACGTAGACCGACTGCAGAGAAAGAGCATCACACGTACAACGTGCAGGTCCAAGCACCCGTTCTTCAATTGTAGCTTTTTAGCATTATAGTAGCTTCCATTTTCTTTTCCATTATCCCAATATATCCCCAATATACTATACCCCAATATAACTCCAAAATATAACCCCAATATAATAGAGTAGCTTCCATTTTCCTATCCCAAAAGAGGGGAAGGGCTTCGTTTGGGGCGTAGGGTGCCGACTTCCCGCGCCGGTCCTTCCGTCGGAGATGGCTGCCGGAGGCAGCTTTAACAGTGAGGTGGACGCCGAGTTGCAGTCAGGGCTTTGCGGGTTTGGGGTTTGGGGTTTAGGGTTCAGGGTTTGGGGTTTAGGGTTCAGGGTTTAGGGTTTAGGGTTAAGGGTTCAGGGTTTAGGGTTTAGGGGTTTGGGGTTGAGGGACTTGAGGATTCAGATTCAAATTTTACAGTGGCGGTTAGGTGTAAGGTTGAGACCAGAGCTGGTCAGGGGTACTCTTGCAGCCCTTGGGGCCTTAGGTTTGAAGAGGAGATGCTTTGGGACTTGTGAGGAATTAGAATAGTACCCCCCCAAAGGTAATTCCCCCGATTTAGAACCCTATTGGGCCTTTTTCAGCCCTATATGGTCCTCATTAGCTCCTTAAACCCTGGGGGGGGTACCTTTGGGGGGGTACTACTGTAATCCGATAACTTGTGCATCAGGGCCCAGACTTTGTCAAAATGAGGGACTTTGGATTACCCCTATGATAAGAAGCCAAGGATTATCACACGACAGTCCTGGGGTCCTTATTGTGGGTAGAACCAAATCTAGGGTTTAAGGCATACAAGGGCTGAGTTCGAATTGAAAGTTCAGCAGGAACATAAGGATTGACTTATGCCAGGGGAAGTGCTAAGATGGAAGCTCCTCGTAAGAATTAATTAGTGGGATACAGGTATTTAAGAGAAGAGGGCTGCGACAGGCTTTATGGCTTTGATTCAGGTTGCTTGATTTGATGTCGACTTGATGTAGGGTGCTTCGTACTGCTCGGGAGCATGTTGAGAAACTGACCCAGTGTAAGTCAATGTTTCTTTCCCAGCTGCTGACTTAGAGACCTGGATGAAAAGAGCTTCCGACTTAGTCTTTAAGGCTAGGCCTAGACCATTGTAAGTCTAATCCTGAGTAGAAGAAATTGGAATATCTCTACCTTGCATACCTTTACTGGTTCTGATTCACATTTTCTTTTCTACGCACGGACTCCAAAAACGGACAATCTCAACACCTGATAACCCAAAATGGTTCAGGGTTTAGGTTTTAGGGTTTAACAAGTACTGAAAACCTTGCTCAAGCCCAATACCCTAAGACGGAGACCTCAAACCCTGAGCCCCAAAACCCTACATCCTGAACAAAGTCCTACAGCCCTGAAACCTTAAACCATGAACAAGCCCTGGAGTCCTAAACCCTCAAACCCTGAACAAGTCCTAGGCCCTACACATCCCTGTCAAGTGACCTAAGGTTTCCATGCCCTTCTGGATCTTTCCATCTGATTTTCCATTATGGAGAATGATATTGCCTCCCCGAACTTCCCACTGACCCCTAAACCCAAACTCGCTAAAACCCCAATTAATTCCTAACCCCAAACCCTAAACCACCAAACCCAAATTCCCTGTACGAACCCTAAAGCCCCCAACCCTAAGCCCTAAACCCTCAAACCTACCGAGACACTCCAACTGCCGTCGCTTTAGGCCTAAGTAGCCGCTAGTCGCGGCCATAGAACCGCAATTCAGAGCACCAGGAGGGTCCTGGCATACAAATCCCAAGCCTTAGACTCTAAACCCTAAACCCCAAAACTTAAACCCTACCTAAACCCTAAACCCTAAATGCTAAGAAATCCAATCCGAGGAGAGGCTTTTAAAGGCCCTCGAGTTGGAGATCGTGTCAGCTCATGAGAAAGAGGCAGAAGAGGGGCCTTTGGGAGTTTAGGGTATATTATCCCCTTCCAAAGGAAAATCAAATGGAAAAGAAAATGGAAAATTAAATGGAAACTGGGATTATAGGGGATTGTAGGGATTAGGGTTTCCCCAAATTAGAGGTTCCCTTGTTGGGGGTCCCAATAATACCTTATTTAGGGAAACTACCATATGGGTCTACAGGGTTTAGGATTTAGGGGTTAGGATTCAGGGTTTTTCTAAGGTGTAGGCTCAGGATTCAGGGTCATGACAAAAGAGGCGCAAGAGGCGCGCAGGGGCCTATATGGGTAGTTGGTTGGTTTTATTGGCTTACAAAATTACAGGCAACTCTGAAATTTATCTTCCGAGATCATTCAATCTACGTAAGACAAAGACTCCTCGCGGTGCAGTATTTAGGTAGGGTTGCGGTTTAGGGTTTAGGGTTGTTTTTGGCTTCAGGGATAACAACAGGGCTTCCTCGGCTGCGTGATGACTGCTATGAGTTTGGGGTATTTCTTAGCTTTAGAGTGCCTCCTGATTCGTGGGGTGTGGCTGTCGCAAGGAGGCCCACTTGATGGCATGGTTGTGTTTAACATGTCGCAAGATTGCACTAAAACCCTAAACCGTACAACCTCCCTACACCTTTATGCCCATACTCATCGACTCGTGGCGCAGGTGACAGTTCTCAATGCAGAGCTGACCAAGCGAAAGTTTACCGCCGACACCTCGTTGAGCAGCCAGGCACGCTTCCGTTTTCAGCTTTAGGTTTAGAGTTTAGGACTGGCTCAAGGTTTAGGGTCTGAAAAGGTCTGTAGGCCTGAGTTTAGGGTTTAGTGCTAAAAGTTTAGGGTTTTGTGCTCAGGGTTTTAGGGTTGGGGGTTCAGGGCTCAAGTTTTAGTTTAGGATTGAGGGCTTAGGGTGTAGTGCTCAACCGCGTAGAGAACGCTATCCAACTGCGAAACCAACGCGATTGCTCTTGTGTTCGTAAGATAATCAGGGCCCGCTAGAGCGCATACTTGAGGGATCCTGTAAACGATGGTTTAGGGTTTAGGGCAGCCAGCTCACCTGATTTGATCAGAAAGCGAGCTGTCAGATGTGCCATTCTCTCTGATGTTTGTCAAAGATGGGTGCACGCCTGGTGTAAACGACACATCCTCCGGCGTGAATCTGAGCCTATGGTCCAGAAGACCTTTGCCAATTGCACTGAGCAACAAGCCGTGGAGGCTAGGTGGAGCTCTTATGTTCACTGTCTTCAAGGGACTTGCAGAGCAGTCTTTCTTTTGTTTGATTAGTGTGCCTACTGTCGATCAGATGGCCGCGCTAGCTGGCAATAGGGAGCGGCGGTCTAGCAAAAACCTACAGGCCGTTGCGCCGCATGTTTCTCAAGTGAAAGTGCTCCAGAATAGCACCTGGTCTTCCATCTGGGATCTAGAATCTAGGGTTTAGCCCTAAACCCTAAACCCTAAACCCTTCAGAAAGTTGCTGCCAAACCCTTCAAAGAAATGGTTCTCACAGCGTCCTCCTCCTAAACCCTTAGCATCCGGTGCTCAGAGCGGACAAGCGGAGGAAGGACAGAAAGGTGTGACAGGGTTTTTATATTAGCCATAGTCTAAACTCC
>CAJNIZ010043105.1:142467-165024 GCA_905231905.1 Symbiodinium pilosum
CCTGCGCAAGGATGACACGCACAAGTCGAGAAGTGTACCAAGTTTTTTGCCTAAATTCTTGTGGAGCGTGTCTCTGCCTGAGTGGAACAGGACAATTGCAAGTCATCTCAGCTATATTTTAAGCTTCTTAAAGGGGGTTATATAGCAAAGCATTAGAGGGTTTACTAAGGGGGGTACTAAGAGTTTAGATTATAGCTCATCTAGAAGTAGAGAAATGAGGAGTCTTTGCTGCTTGCATGCTGTGTGTGGCTTTAAACCTTTAAACTTTAGGGTTTCAGGGTCAGACCTTTTCTGTATCTGGGGTTTAGGGTTTGGGTCTAGGGTTCAGGGTTCAGAAAGACACCGGCTTTGATCAAATCATTGTTTGGTGGCAGTTGGCTAGAACATTAACGCTGCACCACTTTCGGCTTGCCTTTCTTTCTGATTAAAAAGCTTGCAAATGGAATTTTGAGTGGGAGGCCAAAGACACATCACGTCAACCTAAACCTACCCCCAAATTCCTAAATCACAAGCCCTAATCCCTAGACCTCAAACCTTAAACCCTAATCCCTAATCCCTAGGCCTCAAACCCTAAACCCCAATCCCTACACCCTAATCCCTAAACCCTAGACCCAGAGCTGGTAACTTACTAGGGCCTAGGGTTTAGGGTTTGGAGTTTAGGGTTTTGGGGGGTTTGGGAACTGGTTAGGGTTTTGGGGTTAGGGGTTAGGGTTTAGGGGTTACGGTCTAGAGATAAAGGGTTTAGGGTTGGGAGATCGAGTGGTAAGGGGGATCAGGGGTAAGAGGTCCGGGAACACAAGAGAACACAGGCTAGGATATGCCCGTATATGCTAACAGGCCCTTAACAAGGTTTACCCTAGACCCGTCAATGTTGTTTACCAGGCTTATAAAGCACCCCTTGGGTTTCTCGGGGCTGATCTACCTTACAAACACCAAGAACTCCACACCCTAAACCCTTGTTTGAAACATATGGTAGGCGTTAATTCCTTCCCGCAAGCCTTCAACCCTAAACTACGCACTGTTGGCTATCAAAGCGAGCTGCCCAGTCAGGATTTCTATGCTTCGTAGACCAGGTTTTGAGGATACATGCAAGGGGCTTCTGGATACTATACTGTAGTCTCCTTAGCAGTTAGACATTATAGTGTAACCCTACAGAATTATGTAAAATAATATGTGCATTTCAGGTCTAAGGGGGCTAGAGGATGAGGGTCTAGAACCCTAAACCCTAAACTCTAAACCCTAAACTCTAAACCCTAAACCCTAAACTCTAAACGCTAAACGGTTCTGCTTCCTGGTGCTCGGTAGGGAAGGCATGGATGCCCGTTGTAGGGTTAGGGTTAGTCTCATTTGGACAGTCCCTTCACCACATAGCTGGCCCTAAACCTATGGGGGCCTCCACAAGAGCCCTAAGAACAACCACAAATTGAAATTTTTAGTCGGGCTCTGAGGCCGGTATAGTAAAACCCTAAACCCTCCGCCACAATAGATGATAAGACCTTGGCCTGAACTCCTCGAAGACAACTTGCAGGAGGGAATTACATAGGGGGATATCGGGATTGCCCCTTTTTTTTTCTCAAGTTGAAACCATGGGACCCTAGAACAGGCCCTTGGCCCTAGGATTCTGATATACCTGCTATATGGGTGGTTGTCAAAATTATGGTTCCTTTTTGGGTCCGTATTATCATACGGCACCTAATATTTAGGGTACCCCAAAAAGGACCACAATTTTGACAGCCACCCATATGCCCTATCTGTACCCTTAAGCGTCCCTAGAATCCCACTTACAGGCCTAAGTGCCCAAATTAGATGCCCATAATTGGAAACCTTAGATTTTGACAGGGTTTAGGGCTTTAGGGTTTAGGGTTAACAGTAAGGAATTTCCAGGTTGGAATCCACGCTTGGGCCCCCGATTGATGGAACTGCAGGGTTCTGGCAACTCAACTGGACCTCCACCCGCACTATCAGGACCCCATAACTATCACATGACTAGAATTGGGGGCTAATGCGTTTTTGGAAAGGAGTAATCACGAGCACTATCCTCATATCCAGATCTTCGATTCCCTATTAACCATCAGTAAGTCATGCGAAGCGGGCAGAGTCTTGCTAGATGTTTAGGGTTAGGGTCTGGGGGTTTGTGTCTAGGTTGCCCCTCAGTTCTCGCGATCATATTCTTCTGGCCAAAAGTTCTAAGTTACAAAGAGGCTTCATTGGTGCCAGGCGCAGCTTTGCATGAAGTCATACAAAATGAGGATTAGTCGCTAACCCCCCGAAAAAAAATATTGATGACATATTCCACGAAAGAACGAGCTTTCCCTAGGTAGGGCGAAGCCCACGTCACAACCAGGTAATATCATATAGCGTGTCTGTTGATTACTAGTATACGTGATACCACTGTCTCAAAACATGCCTGGTACCCCTGATTAATAAATCGCCTCCTTTTAAGCACCTCAAAATTAGGATCCCTATTATAATCCCTATTGAGGGGTGAGGGTTTATTCGTCATGGGTCTGGGTTACCGAAGTAGTCCTTCCCACCTGGATGAAAAGTGACCGGACAAAGAAAACAACCCTCATCCTCAAAATCTGGCTGTAGCCAGTCGCCGTACCGTGGAAACTGCCCCCAGCTAGTAACAGTTGGATAACATTCATATTGTGAAGAGGGTTAAGGGTTTAGAATATCTAGGGGTCTTCCTATTACCCCTATTATTGACTGTTACTTTATCATGAACAGGGTTTAGGGTTTAGAATATCTAGGGGTCTTCCTATTACCCCTATTATTGACTGTTACTTGCTTGGGGCGGTACCCACTCGACGTACCCAAGGTTTTCACGTGGGAGCTTGGGATAGCAAGCCAGATTGCTGGATGTCAGTGACGAACCTGAGTCCTGGGTTTAGGGTTTAGGGTTTAGACCCAAACCCTAAAACCTAAACAGTAGACGCATACCCGAACCCCGAAATCCCTAAACACCTCTAACCTCTAGAATCTTTAAGCCCCTAACTTAAGCAGCTTGGTAGTCTCTTTGAATAAGGCTTCTGCTTGATAGAGCGGGGTGTATAGGGATTCTTCTTAGGTTTATGGGTTTAGGGTTTAGGGATCATAGATATATAGTCCCCTTAAGCAGATAGAATATGGCTTTGGGATGCTATGGGCATATTATAATGAGATCCCCATGTACCCCATATTCTATCTACTGAACGGGGACTATATACTTACAAGAAAAGGTAACGAGACCACTAGCAGGTTTAACCCTTAACCCCCCCTTCGCTCTGAAACCTCAGACCTGTTGGGCTTCCCTGCTACCCTGGCTACACTACCCCTGTTGAGGTAGTATAACCGAGGCGTGGGGGGGGTGGTTTAGGGTTTAGGGTTTAGGGGGGGCGGTCTAGGGTTTAGGGGGGATGGTTTAGGGCTTAGGGCTTAGGGTTTAGGGGTTGGGTGTGCCTTTATGGAGCTGACATTCAGCATCTGGTGGCCTTGCACGATGAGTGTCCGTTGAGCCCTGCTTGCCGAAGGCATGCGGCGCTTGTTCACATGGGTACCCTCCCGAAGCATGGAACTCCATACGGTGGGACGTTGAGACCATGGACGCTTGTCGCATACCCAAATGAGGGTGGTACTGTATAAGGGACTAGGGACCCAAAAACGGGCCTCAAGTTGGAACCCAAACCCTAAACCCCTACACCCTAAACCCCTAAACCCTGCAGGTAATCGGCACTTTCGGGGAGGGTAGGTAGGCATACTACCCCCAAAAAAGCCCGTTTTGCACCAAAAAATGCTGCGACCGCGTGGGTGTTGTGACATTTGGTTGAGTGTTGAGGGTTTCCGTAAGTGGGGGGAACCCATATGTACCCCTGAATGCTATGATCCCAACTATGGGGAACCCACCTTAAAAGGTTCCCCTAATTCGGGGAAACGCACCACTTGGTGAAGGCGTGTTTTGGGTCAGAGACATATTGCTAGGGTTTAAGGTCTTGGGGGCTCTTCAGGGTTTAGGGTTACGGGCCTCTAGTAAGGAGTAAACCTACCTATCTATATATAGACAAAAAAAGATAGATAGATAAGTAGATAGGCAATAGCCCAATCATGGCTGTATGTATTTGAGGCGTTTGAGTTCTTGTAATTCAGCCAGATCCAAGGGCTTTGGCAAGCCCAACCGCACAAACTCGGACCTTTTTACAGTCATGATGGTCACAGGGTTCTTCTTTTGGGCGGGTCAGGGTTCCAAAATCCTCAGATTACTGTAGGTTACCGCATCAGTGGAATCCCTAAACATTAAACCCTGGACACTGAAACCCTGAATCCTCGACCCCAGACAAGACTGTGAATTCCCGATCCTGGGTTGTGGAGGCCTTGTTGAACAACCGTCGGCTTTCTAAGGGAAGCCCCAAGTTCGTGGGTTCCCCTACTACCCCCCTTATACCTACCTCCCCTAGTTTCCCCCTTGGTTCACTTTGATTAGGCCGAAGTATCCCTAGACAATCTTCAGGGGCGGGATCTAGGTGGGTGGTAAAGAGGGGGTAGTGGGGAAACCAATCAAAGTGGTAATCCCTTGACATCCGATGGTCCTATAGTTTAGGCGTTTAGGGCTTAGGGTCTCGGAGAAGTACTTTCAAGATGTCACTGGTGTTTCGTCATATGCCTATCGGGTGAGTCCTTCTGCAGAAGTTTCTTTCAGAACCGTTTTTTCGGAACTTGAGATCCCCAGAAGAGGCGCTTCAAAATGCTGAGGGCCCTCCCTTCGTGAGAACCCTCTGTACAAGGTAGGGTTTCACTGTGGGCGTCCGGTGGGTGCAATATGAAACGGTGGGTGCATTTGTTGGTGTCCAGTTGGGTGACTACAAATAGAACCCACAACTCATACGTGTTCAAGCTAGTGCAATAAGATAAGGCACGTGAAAGTCAGCTGTCACAGTGATCCTGCGCACGAAAACCAACCTTCAACCCTAAACCCGTAAACCCTAAGCATCAGGCTTCCCCGGCGAGCTTCCAAAGTATTTGCCGGAAGCTGAGATTCCAAGATTAGGATCCATTACGGGGATATATCAGGGTTATAAGAGGGTTATATAAGGGTTCTACAGGGTTTAGGAGGTTGTTAAACGTATGTTTCACGTTTTCGAGCCGCTGGTAAAGCAGGGCCTCGCATACTTATCGTACCCGAGAAGCCGAAAAGGGGCCATCATGCTGACAACCTTCCAACTTAAACCCTAAACCTAAACCCTAACTCATCAGCGTTTCGCCGCTGTAAGTGGGCGAATAGCTTGAGGGGACAGGGCGTGCAGTTTAAGAGGTGGCTCTGATGGGTTCAGGGTTTTGGGTTTAGAGTTTAGGGTTCAGGGTTGAGGGTTTAGGGTTTTGGGTTTAGGGTAAACAACCCTTCTGGCGGCACCCTCCCCCCAGTCAGTCTTCAGATCTGATATCTTCAAGAATGGGCGGGACATGGAATGCGGGGACAGGGGCAAAGGCGTGGGCTGGGTGAGGGTGTAGGGGTTTTAGGGTTTAGGGGTTTGGAGCTGAGGGTTTAGAGTTCCCAAACCCCTAAACCCTGAAGAAACCCTAAACCATTAAAAGGAGGAAGACTGGAGGATCAGCTGCCAATGGCGATCATTCGAGTCGTATCTGAAGACACCAAAGCTACGACGCGGTATAGGGTTTGGTGCACAGCTTGTACGACCTCAATGGAATTGCAGATACGATAGAATTGATTTGGTTGGACTTTACTTATACTACGTGTTTAGCCCTTTTGTGGATTTTGCTCTCTGTTTTCGCAGTAGGGCAGCAGCACAAGAAATGTTAAGTGTGGGTCCGGGGTGCGAACCCTCATTTCTTAGTAACAGGGCAGGTACACTTTACATTTTTCAGGTTCCTGAACCCTATACCTGGGGGGGGGGAGTTTGTCAAAAGCTCTCTGGCGGCACATACGCTCAGCCGACAGGCTTTGAAGCGATTAAACATTACCTGGTGCTTAGCCGGAACGAGAGTAATCGAGAATCAGGGTGACCCCTGGTACCTTACACATATATAGGGACTCTTAAGCCCTAAGCCCTAAATCTGATAGGGACCACCATAGGGAGGGGAGTGTAAAGGGATTCCTGCAGGGATCAGTGCTCTCAGGAAGTCAAACCTTCGCCCAGCGTCCCAGTTTAATCTTACTAGCTTAAGATTAAGGGTTTGGGTTGAAAATATCTCAGAAATCTGGAAATCTGCGTAGGAAGCTTCTCAAGATAGGAGTACTTTAGCACCACCGGGCATTAGTGGGAGCCTGGCCCTTTCAGGGACTGTCTGGGTGACAGTTCGAGAAGCACCCGGTAAAGCCGAATTTCGTAGATTCCGGGTTGCTGAACCCCTAAACTCCTCACCACAAACCCCTAGCCGCCCTAGCCCCTAAACCGCTAAAACCTAAACCCGGTCCGCCCCAGGCGCCTCGTCCCCAAGACCATGCAGTACACAACCACCACTGAGAGCCACGACTGGTGGCGTGTGAAGCCTGCGGACTTCAGCGCTCCGGCTTTCGAATTATTAGGGGTTTAGGGATTAGGGATTATAGCCCCCCCTAAGTAGATAGAATATGGGGTATATGGGGATCTTATTTCAACATACCCAAAGTCATAGTCTATCTAGGTAAAGGGGGACTATAGGGTTTAGGGATTAGGGATCAGGGTTTGGGGATTAAGGTTTCGGCATCACGCCAGTGCAGCGTGCGCCCTAGTCACTTTATGGGTCGGCTGTCCTTCAAGGGGAGCGCTGCTTAGACCCAAAAACAAAAACTTTCGTCAGTGCTTTTTGCGTTTCTCGCTTCCGGAGGGTGATTCAGTATGCGCTTTCTGGGGGATTGTTGCATTTGGTTTTTGGGCGTTTTGGAACTGGAACCAACCCTAACCCCTAAACTCTTAAGCCATCTTAAACCCTAAACTCTCAAACCCTAAACTCTTAAACCCTAAGCTCTCAAACCCTAAACTCAGAGCCTAAACTCTCAAACCCTAAACTCTTAAACCCTAAGCTCTCAAACCCTAAGCTCTTAAACCCCAAGTCCTAAACCAGAAGAGATGAAACACTTAGTCTCAAGTCAGGCTCTCTCCCATGGTCCCAGTGCCCGGATGAGAGCCTGGGCTTGCCACTTGGGAGCCCAATCTCTCGTCTCTTGGCTGCAGCTAAGATTACTGGGGCCTAGTAGGGAATGGAATACAGGAAAATATCATATAGAGGCTCTAGAGGGATTATATCCCCTTATTCCCTACTAGGACCTATTCGGTAAGGAGTGAGAGTAAACCCTAAACCCTAAAACCCCTGAACCCTAGACCCTAAACCCTAAAACCCCCAAACCCTAAACCCTTTAAGGCCAAATAGTCTCTAATAGGGGTGAGGTGTCCGGAGTGGGCTAGGGTAGTGATCATTCCTTCGTGGGGCTCTGGCACTTGGTAGAGTTTTCGAGTGCAGACTTTGGAGCTATGCTGTTTGTTGTGGCTGGTGCGCTGTAGGGGAGTGCAATGGTGCGCAGCCTAACTAGCAGTAGTAATTTCAAATGCAGGGCATTCGTGATTTGAACCTAGTGACGGTCCTGCGCATGCAAGTTGCAAAAGTTGGTTTTGATTTTGGAGTAGCTTTGAGCTTCAAGGGCGTGGGCTCATCATATTCTACCGCTGCCTGAGCAGCTTCCATGGGGAAAAGGGTTGAAGCCCTAGCAACCCTTCCCTCAACGCACTTGCGTGGGTACACAGGAAGCCGCCGATCTAGCATGAACGAGTGCTTCAAAACTCCATGCTACTACTATGATCAAGGCTATTGCATATTCATAGTCTCATTTATGCTGTTATTCTTGACATTACTATTGCTATGGATGTCTTAGTCAAAAGAAGGCCAAACTTTACAATCATGAGGCAGCCTGGGCAAGTCGCCTTAATCATGCCCTGGGTTGCTGAATTTGTAGATTGTACTTCGTGACAGTAATAAGAGTAATGGTATTAATAAGAATGCTGACTTCGTAGTAGTAATAAGAATACCATTGAAATCATAATACTAATTGTTGAATGCTTTGGGCCCTAAAAGCTACAAATGGTATATGCATTGTCCTATTTGGAGCCTCGGGGATTGGGATGCAGCAGTAGTGCCCTAAACACTAAACCGAAGATACCTCAGGTGAACACCTGCGTGACGTTCTAGGCCGGGGTGTGGAATGGAGGGAATTGAGGGATGTTTAGGGGGTCTGGGGTTTGGGATTTAGGGGGTTTAGGGCTGCTTTGCTTCGTTTTTGAGATGTGCCTGCAGCTTTGGCCAGCTCCTTTAGTTACAGTCGAAGCTTCGGGGGGCTAGGTTTTTGCCACGTAAATTTGAAATCTTCCTTCTCAAATCGTAAGCCGTGGTCCTAGCCTATGTTATCCTCAAGTCCAGTCAAACGATTCAGGCCTTCGCAGTAGACAGGAGTCTCTCGTATAAGGCCATAATGACTAGACAACTAAGGCCCCTAGCATCCCTCTGACTCCCGTTTTTAGAGACCTAAACCCTAAATCCTGATTTGCCCGATAAACGACCCCTACCGTGGTCTTCCCTGTACCATCCCTAAACTGGGTCGACCTGAAAATGCCAGTAGTTGTGCTTAGCTGTTAGCGACGAGTGCTACCCTTGGGTGCGCAAATACCGGCACTCAGAACTCAAGTTCTGGGTTGCAAAACAGGATGTAGGTTTTCAATGCCAGAAGTTGCAATAGACTGTGCTCCAAAACCCATCCCCACCAACTGGCGCCTCTGCATTAGATCGAATTAAGTCGTCGGTCTGGAGGAATTTCAAGAGATATATGAAGAGATGCGATTTGTCAAGGGTGTGTTGGGGGAGGGGGGGGGGGTCGGGTGGGGTGATGAATCTGAGACGTGTCGAAGAACGCTTGGTAAGCACTCGCTGAGCACTCGAACCTCGGTAGTTACTTGGTAACTGTTCGGCCCTACATATAGTCCCCCTTAAGCAGATAAAATATGGCTTTGGGTCTATTATAATGAGATCCCCATATACCCAATATTCTATCTACTTAAAGGGGACTATACACCTTGAGCCATGCTGAGCTCATAGACCTCGAAGTACAGGGCGTAGGCCGGCATAGGGTTTAAGGTGATCCTCAACCCTATAGTCCCCCCTAAGTAGAGAGAATATGGGGTTATGGGGATCTTATTATAATATACCCAAAGCCATATACTATCTACTTCAGGGGGATTATAAACCGCGTCCAGGGTTTAGGGTGTTTGAGCCATAAGGGTTTCAAAAAATCCCCGAAGCCTTCCACTCCCAACAGTGATGATTTCTTGGTCAGAGCGCCCCCCCCCCCCTCACTTGACACCCTTTCCCCCGGCAGCCTCGCCACGCCCATGAATTTGGGCTTCAAACGATTACGGCGAAAGATGACAATTCTTCACGGAGATCTTCCAAAATTGTGGCTGGAGGCTTAGGATCGCCATGTTGAAGTGTCTAAAGGATTTCTGGATGTGTGAAAGGAAGCTATCAAACGGGCGACGGGCAGGCACACAAATGGCAGTATTTACCCGGTACTTCGGTCTCAAAGCAAACTCCTGTGGAGTTGATAATTGGGAGGGGTTGCCAGCAAGACCCCAAACCCATCCCATTCCTGGTCCTCGAACCCATTTCTGGTCCCATCATCCAGACTACCATTCCTTGAATTTTACATGGAACAATGGACAGACGGCTCTTTTTAACTTGAGATGATCAGTAACTTGAAGTAAGCCCTAAATTCCTTTGTTTGGGGGTATTGGCGGAATGCTTCTGAGCACTTGAAAGGCTGTCTTTTCGAACCAGCAGCGATCCCCGGCATCAGCTGCAGCTGCACTCCCCAGTTTCCCAGATTTGAACTGCTCGATGCTCGAGCCCATATTTCCTGAGCTGCGCGGCCCTATGCAGCGTAGAGTAGAAGTGTCAAGCAATCAGATGCTTTTTAAATACTCTATTTCCTGCATGCTGGTGTCACGGCTTTTTTTGGAGTTGCCAACCTAGGGTTGAACTCAGAAAACATGACAACTTGCTGGTGGCTAGCAGGAATGGATCCATATAGCAGTTTAGTAGTCCCCGCACAACATGTTCTGCTCATCGTAGGACTTAAAGCCCATTCCTGTGTTTCCTGCTTGGAGGCTCGCTTGTCTACACAGTAGCTGGGACTATGGGGCGCAACACAGCCGATTTGGGTGATTTTAAAAATCGTCCGAGTACCAACCGCCCATAAGTAAACCCTGGTCCCCCAACCTTTCCCTGGGGTGCTCGCAAGCCTAGCCCCTGAACCCTAAACCCTAAACCCTAGGCCCTGAACCCTAAACCCCTTTTGTAGAGGCCCTGAAGAGGACAAAGCCAAGACCTCAGTGCGGCTGTAAGTGTCAAGGAGGTTGAGCCTCAGGGTGGAAAAGTTTAGGGTTTAGGAACGGTTTAGGGTTTAGGGTTTAGGGTTTGGGTTTAGGGCTTAGGGTATAGGGTTTAGGGCTTGGGGTGAGCTACAGGTTTAGGGTTTAGGTTTAGGGTACAGTCAATATTTCCCAGACAATTGATGGACCTGGGTTCCTTATTAGGGATTATACTAGGGATTATATCAAAAAACGAGAGGGAGCGCTATGTCGACCGGAAAGGGTTCCTTCATAAGCCTAATACTGACAGTAGCTCATATGTGTACAGACCCTAAACCCAAAAGCGTCGATGTACATAAACTGCAGATAACCTAAACCGTAAACCCTAACCCATAATCTATGTGGAGACGTCTACCTTAAGGCTGAAGCCCAAAACCTCATTCCGAGGATCAGCACAAGGGCTAGATTCCCATGGCGGTAGGGTTTAGGGTCTAGGGCCCCCTATCTTGCATCAACTTCCAATCCCAGCCCTCTGGCAAGATCCTGAAATTTCTTTCCACCTGGTCCAAGTCCATGCCCAGGATAGTTTGTTATGAGCCTAGTTAGTTTAGGGTTTAAGGTAGGGAAAGCCCGTATGAGCGTGTGCGACTTATGGGGGCCCAGGTGTATGAGGAGATCAAAAGTTCGGTTGGGCGAAACATAACCCCCGAAACATACCTCGAAACATACCTCCTGACGAAACAGGCACCCACACCATGAGCAATTTGTTATGAAAACTTCCGAATCATACCCCGAAACATACCCGAAACATAACCCCCAACCCAACTTCCCGTGGCGCGCACCCTTATTTCCACATAAGCCCATATGAAATTCGCGTCCCATTTTGGTACCCGTGAGTATTAGGTGCCGTAATCTAATCTATACCCAAAAGGGGCCCATGACCCACATGTCCCTTGTATGGTCTGCAATATGCCTGCCTAGATCAGAAGCCTAAACCCTAAACGAGAAGACTTCTGGGTAATGTGTGTTTACTAGATCCTTCCAGAGGCCTGGGATGACTCCTTCCAACCTCAAGGCATGAACTTATATGAGCCATAGTCTAAACTCCTTAAATAGGGTTATATAGGGGGTTATATTGGGGGGGGGGGTACTATAGGGGCGATTAAGGGGGATACTAGGAGTTTAGACTATGGGGGATTTATGGTTCCCCCAATCCCTCCAAATATTTTCCATCCCAGAGCTTCCCCAGCATCTCCCAAAGTGTTAGACAGATCATCCTAGATGATGTTTAATTAAATCTTACAAAAACAAAAGTACATGATAATTTTCTGTTGGAATCTGAACACCACAACTACACACCGCCACGGCGACGTATACTATAAGAACCCTCATGACTGTCATAAGACCAAAATAAGGGTCGGGGTAACGAGAATGTCCTCATTATTCTTGTGGACCCTTAAACCTCAATCAACCCTAAAACCTGAAGGCTCCTAATAGGCCCTAACCTCTGAACTCTACACCTCAAATCCTCAAGCCTAAGCACTAAGCTCGAAAAACCTCAGCCGCACAAACACAACCCTCAATCATGAATTCCTCAACCTTCACCCTACATAAACCTTAAATCTCAAACCCGACGCAGCCAGAGAGCCGTTTACTCCCCTCCCCCTAATATCCCTCCCCCCCCACTCCCCCCAATATTCAGTATTCCAAATAGACTACAGCCCTAACCCCTAAATCCTAAACCCTAAACCTACAGGCTAGATTATACGTTTCATGGTTCAGGGGTTTAGGGTTTATAGCTTCAGGTGGACCGGCTACCATGGCCCTCCTCGCCTTTGAGAAGCGTGTCCGACGTCTCTCGCCTCTCCACTGGGTGCGACGTTGCTACGGTGTTATAGTCCCCCTTCAGTAGACAGAATATGGCTTTGGGTACAGTAGAATAAGATCCCCATCTATCCCATATTCTATCTACTTAAGGGGTGCCATAGCACTTTAGCACTTTTGGGGTTCCCCCTTTTTGATGTTCAGGGAGCAAAAAATTCGAGTTTCAGTAGGTGCTCAAGAGCAACAAAGTCCAGGTGTCGGTGGGCGAAACGCAGGCGGCCACGCCCCAACCCCCCCCCCACGTTTTCGGGCGAGTGTTTTCATCTCCATCCATCCTAAAACCCTGGAACCTTAAACCCCCAAAGCTTACAACCCTAAAGTCCTAAACCCTGCATCCACCCTAAAGCCTAAAACCCTAGAACCTTAAACCCCCTAAACCCTAAAACCCTAAGACTCTAAAACCCTGAAACCCTAAACCCTAAAGTGAGGCTATTGGGCATGCAGAGTTCGTCCGCGCTGCGGCCATTGCCTTGGGCGGCGCACACCTGGCAGTTGCTCGAGGTCTGGGTTTTTGGGGTTTGGGTTTTAGGGGTTTAGGGGTTTTAGAGCTTTGGGGTTTAGGGTTGTAGGGGGTTTTAGGGTTTTGGGAGTTCGGGGTTTAAGGGTCTACGGTTTTGGGGTTCTTGGGTTTAGGGTTTTAGGCTTTAGGTTTTTTGGGCTCTAGGGTTTCACGTTTATAACAGATGTATAGGGTTCGTGTCCGTAGTTCTAACCGACTTTTGAGCATTTTTTGGCTCTTGCCTTCAACAGGCTTTTTTGTGGGCTAGGGTTTCGCGTGTATGGCAGTTGTATAGGGTTCGCGTCCGTAGTTCTGACCGACTTTTGAGCTTGCCTTCAACTTCCCCCCAAAGCTGTTGCTTTTTTGCCTTTCTTCCAACCTTCCTCACAACTTTGTTGCAGACTGGGGGCTTGGGGCCCCTCAGCTACTCTGCATGGCTTCCATTTGAACCAAATTTGGCTCCCGAAAGCCTAAGTTGATTCCAAAAGGCTTAAATTGATTCCAGCGTGATCAACTTGGCCCCAAGAAGATCAAGCTAGGTCCGAAAAGCGTTAAATTTTGCTGCAAAGGTTCAAATTGCCTTCAAGCCCAAACTGGCTGCAACAAGGTCGAAATAGATCTGAAGAGCTTCAAATAGGCCAAAACGGTTCCAAAACAAATTGCCTCCAAAGGGCCAAACTCATTCAGCAAAATCAACTTGGTTCGAGAAGATACAGAAGGCACCAAAAAGGGTCAATTGTCAACTTGGCTGTCAAATCTTGATGACGATTAATTCCAACAGCCCAAACTGGAACTGAAAGGATCAAACTGGTTCCGTTGACTCCTCAATAACCGAATGTGCTCCAAAGGCCCAACCATAAGGATCAACTGCAAGATTGGGCGCTTTTCTACTGAGCATTTATTTCTGAGCGACTGGGTCGAAGAGGTAAACGCATCAAAAAACTATTTCGTTTTCCAGAACTATGGGGCCAGAAGATTGCCTCCTACAAAGTGCTCATTTCTTTATCATGGGCTTGAGGTTTTAGGGCTTAGGGTTGAGGATTGAGGGTCTAGGCATGAAGGTGCTTTAGGGGTCAAGGGTTTAGGATTAAGATTTAGGATTCAGGGTTCATGTTTAGGATTTAGGGTTTAGGGGCAGCTGGGAGTTAGGGCTTAGGATTATTTTAATGGTGCGGTGCTTAGGGTTAGCTTGAAATCCGAAGCCCTAAGTCCTGAACTCTAAGCCCTTGAAGGTTTAGGGTTAAAGGTTTAGGGGTTCACCAGCACACTAAAGATGAAATCAAACCATGGGCCAAAACGATCGGATTCGGGTTCAGAGTGCAAACTTTAGGGTTTGGGGGCTAGGGGAGTACTGCACCCTAAACGCTGAACCCTAGCGCAAAGGAAGGCTGCAGCTTGAACCTTAGGCTTCTGGGTTTCCATAAGCCCTGAATACCCTAAACCCTACCAGGACCCAAGTACCTGTGAAATCCAATCCATGTAGGTCCTGTGTGTGGGTGTTTGGGCCCTAAACCCTCATGTCGGAACCCGAAGCCCTAGACCCTTTTACTCGAAACGCTGAACCCTATCCCGCCTATCCCCTAAACACTGTACTCTAAACCGCGTCGTCTAGGTAAATCCTGCGCTCAGAGGCTGAAGATCACTTACATTGGTTAGCTGGGAATGAAGGAATAGAAAAAGCCTAAAAGCTACTACGATGGGCTATACAGGGACTACTATCCCTAAGTCCTAAACCCTATAATGGGTTATATAGGGACCACTATCCCTAAGTCCCATAAAGCCTATAGTGGGTTATATAGAGACCACTATCCCTAAGTCCTATAAAGCCTATAATGGGTTATATAGGGACCACTATAAGGATCTATTCCTTCATTCCTCGCTGACCAAAGGATTAAGGGTGCAAGGATTGGGATTCGGGTTCAGAATTTCCCGAAGTTTGGGGTACCTTTCAAGGGGACTATAGGGGTTACATAAGTTTTAGGATTCGGAGCTTGGGGGTTTCGGGTATAGCGCTTGGGATTTAGCATTTAGGGTTTAGGGTCACTGCAACAATAGCAGGGAATCGAGTGATCAAGGGAACACTGAACAAAAATATTGAAACTAGGGGTGTTATGAAATGTGCCGAGGGTCCTGAGCCTTAAGCCCAAACCCGGAAGCTCAGTACAATATCAGCATTTTCTCTGGGGTCGTTATAACAGTTATAGTTCTTTGGTTTTGAGATCAGGTCCGTGTAAGGTTCACCGGGGAACTTGAACGGCGAGAAATCAAATTGTGGTTCCCAAGCAACCACTGTGCTTTTGTAGATTAGTGTCCTTCCTTAGGATCCACAACCTGTAACGTCGAAGAAGCCTTGCGGAGCCGTCGCCTCGTTTCAAAACTGCGCTGAGCGTCCTCCGAAGTTTGGCCGTGATTGACAACCCTCTCAGCGTTCGCGCCGCGTCGTGACGGTAGGTAAGGGAATACAGGGGTATAAAAAAGGGGGCATAATGTAAAGGTATAATCTATAGGCGCTATAATACATGGGGTCATATAGGGATAGTGGAAAATAGAATGGAAACCACTGTTCTGTGGAGCAGCTGAAAGAGATGCTGATATATATATATGTATATATGTATATAATATAAAGTATTATATAGCTGTGTCTTCTTGACTCTCTTTGTCGAGCTTGAGTGGTCATTCTCCACCAGTGCCATCTTGACTCTCTTTGTCGAGCTTCAGCCCGAGGCAGTAGAAATGGCTTGTGCAGCACTGGGCACTTGTCTGAGGTGTCCGTGAAAGACCCAGAGAGAGACCCAAAGAGAGAGGAGACAAAGGGGGGGAGAGAGAGAGAGGGAGGGTAATCCTCAACCCCTGATCCCCCCAAAACAGCTAAACCCTTTCAAAGGGAGAGTAATCCTCAACCCCTAAACCCCCTAAAACAGCTAAACCCTTTCTAAGGGGCCCTAGAATCTCCATTCACCCAATGTTGCAGGAAATCCTCCACCCCTAAACCCTTTAAAACACTTAAAACCTTTAAAAGGGAGCCTATAATCACATCAGCCCTTGTCTAAACTCCTAGTATCCCCCTTAATAGCCCCTATAGTAGGCCCCTATATATTCCCCTACGCAATCCCCTATTAAGGAGTTTAGACTGTAGCTCACATAATCTCCATTCACCCCTAAACCCTAAACCCCTAAACCCCTAAACCCTAAACCCCTAAACCCCAAACCCTAAACCCCTAAACCCTAAACCCCACCCACTGTCGCAGGCCTGCGCGAGCTGACTTTGCACTGCCAGGACTTGTTCCGAGAGTTCCGCCTTGGCACAGAGGGAAATGTGGTGGGGGCCAGGGGTTGGTTTAGGGTTTAGGGTTTTGGGTTTAGGGTTTAGGGTTTAGGGTTGGGGTGGTTTAGGGTTTTAGGGTTGAGGGTTTGGGGTTTTGGAATACGGGTTTGTGGTTTGGGGTCTAGGCGCTTCTGTGGGGACGCCATAGGTCCCTTTGAAAGGCTTTTGCTGATATGTGTAAATATGCAGATCTGAAAATGCGGGATGTATGAATGGCCTTTGGGGTTTCGGGATGTTACAGTCCCGGATTGAATAGGGTCTAAGGGACAAGGTTCCTCTTGAGGTACTGCAGGGATGTATGGCGCGTACACAGGGCTAGAAGGCTCCCCGAACGGACTCAGGACCCTAAACCCGAATCCCTAATCCCTGAACCCTAACCCCTAATCCCTATGGCGGGATTCTTCTGAGCAACTCCCGCAACTGGCTATTTGTCATAGGAATTTGTCATAAAGCAGGTACCCTTAAATCGCTTCGAACGGGCTGTGAGATCTATATAATTCGCCGAGGCATCCAGCCTCAGGGCGTTCAGATCCAGTTGCCCCCTGTAGGGGTTTAGGGGTTTAGCGGGGTAGGGGATTAGGGTTAAGGGGTTTAGGTTTACGCCAGTTTGTCAAAATGGGGTGCTCAGGACCTCAAGGCCATACTGGGATCACAAGAAGCTTATGCGGGGTCCTACCCGGGCTTCTATGGGGATCATCAAGCCCAATCTCCCTAGACTTGACCCTGGTAATGAAGATCTGTTCTACGATTCTTCCTTATCATTAACCTTGGTGTTCAAAAGTGCTTCTACCAGCCCTGTAGCATCTGCAGTGACAAGTTCTGTCTGAAGTACTTCCCCTAAACCCCTAAACCCTGAACTTAAAACCATAAACCCTAAACCCCTAAACCCTAACCCCCTCAACCCTAAGCCCCTAAACCCTAAGCCCCTAAACCCTAAGCCCCTAAACCCTGAACCTAAAAACCCTAAACCCTAACCCCCTAAACCCTAACCCCCTAAACCATGAACCTAAAAACCCTAACTGTAGTGTATCATCTCTGCGACCCCGGGGAAAGCGCATGCTTCTGCAGCAGGTCAGCGTGCATGGCTCCTTGCCTGCAGCAGCGAAAAGGGTTTAGGGTTTAGGGTTGAACCAGATACCTTAAAGAGGATTATAGGGCCACATAAGGTTTACTAGGTGCCTTTAGAGGAGGCTATAGGGTTATAGGTTGAGTTGGGTGGGTTCTCTGGTGGTTGAACCAAGGATTTAGGGTTTGGGATTTAGGGACTATAGGATTTAGGGTTCAGGAGTTTCTGGTTAGGGTGTATGGATTAGGTTTTCGGATACGGCCCCCGCCCTGTAACAGTCTATGCTGCGGGGTAGTATCAAGGGCAATATTAAACTTTCGTACTAGTACCAATACTTATCCACCTGTTACTGAGTGGGGACAGAATCCAAAGTAGTATTCTATTCTTTGCTTCTGATAATAATACTTAACTCAACACCCTAAACCCTAAGCCCTATACCTAAACTCTCAACCCCGCAAAAAGGAAGGTGTAGCCTACTCCTTTATCGATGGGGACTCCATTGGGGTTTGTAAGGTTTAGGGCTTAGGGTTTAGGCTTTAGGGCTTAGGGTTTCGGATTAATATCCTCAACAAGAGTGCTACTCAGCTGAGTTTTGCCTCCAATCCAAACAAGAGTGGAAGCAGATGATTAGATACACATTTGTATTTACAAAATGTATACCTACGTATTTACCTATGTAGATGATGACATATCATATACATATGTATGCTGCTGATGTGCAGACCGTACTTACATACATATATGTATATACATGTGTGCAACGCAATTATACGACACAGTACGTGCGAATATAGACAGATACATATTCTGCGCCCTTCGACAAGGAGCAGTCAGCTTTGGGGTCCTTTCCCAAAACCTTCTAGATCCCAGCATCCTCCTTAGAGTCCCCCTAGTGCATACTACCTCTGGAAGCCCACGTCATGAACCTTAAACACCCTAAACAAAGAAACTAGACTGGAGAATGTTTGGATCCGAAACCCTGGACCTGTACAGGCTTCAATTCATGAGCTCTCAAACCTTGATCCCTCTTGCGCACGAAAGTCCGAACGCGGCTTTTGGGCTTGCCTAGACAAAAAAGTTGGCAATCCTCATACATTTTCCCTAAACCCTAAAGCCCTAAACTCTAAATCCTACACCCTAAAGCCCGAAACCCCGAAATCCTACGCCCTAAACCCTAAATCCTACACACTATAACCTAGACCTGAAAGCACGAAGCAGCTAGGGGCTTGGGATGTAAGATTGTTGCGTAATAGTATAATGGGGCGTTACGGCGATAATGGAAAAGAAAAATGGAAACCCAGAATAATGGAGAATCACATGGAAAAGAACATGGAAGATGAAATGGAAACTGGGGGTAAAAGCCTAAACCCTGAACCCTATACCCTTAACCCTATATAGGGGAGATTGTTGGGGTCTCGAAGCCCCAAGCCCCGAAGCCTTCTCGACAACTGCTGCTGCATGTCACCTGGGTGCAGAGTTGAGGGTGTTGAGGGATTTTAGGGTCTTGGGAGTTTAGGGTTCAGAGTTCAGGGTTTAGGGTTTTGGATTCAGAGTTCGGGGTTTAGGGTTCAGGGTTTAGGGCACAGGCTCTAGGGTTTAGGATGATTTAGGGTTCAGGGTTTTGGGGTTTCAGGTTCCGGGTTTATCTACTTACTTAGCACTTTGTACGGAATGAGGGAACCCTAAACCCTGAACCCTAACCCCTGGCCCCTACCGTTCCCATACGCATCCGCGACTAAGCACCAGGTGAGCTCAGGGCTGGTACGCAAAACGCTTCCAGTTCCTAGCATTTAGGGCGTACCTGGATATACAAACAACCAGAAACAGAAGTAGCGTTTCCAAAGCAACCAATTCCTAGGCAAGGACCCTAATCTACAAGAAGCGGGTGTTGGGGCACAACTGCTTGATTTGCGTTTGTTTGGCTACCCTAAACCCTAAACTCTCAACCCTAAACCCTAAACCAGTAGGGTGTAGGATTTAGGTTCCTAAACCCTAAACCCTGTAAGCCCATAGGAAGGCCGCCTTCTTGGCATCCTACGCTCAATGCAGAATCTGCAAGGAATTGGATACGTCTCCAACTCATGCCCTAACCAAATAATGGGGTTCCAGGGCCCAAATACCATAAATATTATGGTATTTGGGCCCTAAAGCCTTGTTATTTGGGCTCTTGGGCCCTTAGGGCAAGGAATTGGATATGTCTCCAACTCATGATTAGGTTATACCAGGGTCTAGGGCCTAGGGTTTAGGGTTTAGGGCTCAAAGCCGTCCCTATATTGATCTCAGATAAGGGCCCAATATACTCCCTCCATATCCCCGGGGGGAGAAACTAAACAAACCAGATCCTATATAATGCCATAAATACCCGTGTATACCCTGCAGGCTTTGGGGTTTTAAAACGAAGTGTCAGGATGTTAACGTTCAGGGCTTAGGTTTCGGAGAGGGTTTAGCGAAGTTGGAGGACCATTTGGCTTTGAGGTATCAAGGCATTTAGGACCTAAAGCCCCATTACTTGGGCACTTGTACTATTAAAACCCTGTACATCGCAACGCCCTACACCCTAAACCCCAAAACCCCACTATAAACCCTGTTGGGACTTACAACCTCGTAAATTGAGTTCCTCGGGCCCTGGAGGTCAAGGTGGAGGCACGCTAGGGATTGGAGATCACGTAGGCTAGTCTTAGGGGGTTAGGGTTTAGGGATTTAGGGGTTAGGGCTTGGGCTTCACTTCGGGTTTGGGGTTAAGGGCTTAGGGTTTAGGGCTTAGGATTTAGGGCTTAGGGTTTAGGGCCTAGGGTTTAGGGCTTAGGGTTTAGGGCTTAGGGTTAGGGTTTGAGAGGTCTAGGGCCTAGGGTTGAAGGGGGTGTTGGGTTCACGGAGCCTGATCCGCAAGTAATTCCCTCTCTCGCAACATCTCCCTCCCCCGCGCCCTAGTAGCGCACATGTATGTACGTATGTATGTATGTATGTATGTATGTATGCATGCATGCGTGCCTGCATATACCTACAGTATCATACCATTGTGTATTAAGGGAAAGTATGTATGTAGGCATGCAGAAATGTTGCATGCACATGTAAGAACATAATTTATTAGGCAGTGGAGGGCTTTTTGCGGGAGGGGACTATGTCGATGTGAAATTGAGCGGCTCTCATTTCAGACATCTACACTTTCCCGCTCCCTAAACCCTAAAACTTTAGCTGCCTTATGTACCCGAAGGGTCCACGTACCCGAACAAAGGGGTTTAAGGACCAAATACCATAGACTGACAGATCTTTGGTACCTTAAGCCCTAATGTTTGGGTACTTGGACCCTCAGGTGTAAGTTATGGTGTAAGGAATACCTGGAGCCCCTGAAAGAACTAGGTACAATAATCGGCAAAAACCCACCCCAACAACGCCGTCAACAAAAAAACGAATTTTCTACATACTCTGGGAGGTAGCCCACCACCCGACACCACACAGGAGCCTAAACCCCTAAACCCTAAAACGAAAACGCCAAGCGGCAAAGCTCTTCCAGTTTCGCCATCATAGGATCCGATGAAGTTGCACCTGGGTGATGAATTTGGGTACCTTATTGGGCTGTTTTTAGGGTTCAGGGTTTAAGGTTTAGGGTTTTTGGGTTTAGGGTGTAGAGCTTTGAAGGTTTACGTTTTAGGGTTTTTTCGGGCTTAGGGTGTAGAGTTCCTAGGGTTTAGGGTGTGGTGTTTTATTCCTTCTTGGTGGCCCCCGAAATGCCAACCCTTTGTATCCGGATACCCCAAAAACAACAGCCGTATGTTGAATGGTACAGCAGGATATGGGGGTTTTCTAATATTGGGGGTCCCGTTTTGGGGGTCCCCTTCATGAGGATCATGTTCTATCGGGACCATATTGGGCTTCTCAGGTTTTAGCTAAAGTCAATATTTCTCCAGAAAACTGATGGATATGAGCCTCGTACTGGGGCGTATATTCGGGACTAGGCTTAACTATAGGAAGGACCCCAATGTCCACTGTTAAGGGTCGCGTAATAAGCTTAATAATGACAGTAGCTCATATGCCATTGGTGAAACTTCCTCATGGTAGAGGCCACAGCGCCATCGCTCGGATAACTGTCCTGCATGCACTGCACGATGCGGGCCAAAACCTCATCACTCTCAGGGGTATGAACACACAGATAGGCTTGGGCTTGCCGGACGTAACCGCCATGCCGTATCCCAGGGATGTCGGTGGCGACATTCTTCCTGCCGTGCCCGAATAGTGCTGAGCCGCCTAGCAGAAAGCAGCAACAGGATGGGAAACCGGACTTGCTTTGCGCCAGCTTCAACTGCAGATACCACTATGGGCTATTAGACCTTTAGGGTACTTGAATCTACCCTTAATAGGGTCCTAATAGGGAGTTTTAGTGTCTAATAGCCCATGGTGATACCGCATCATAGAAGATGCGCCAGCAGCACCTCGATGCGTAAACCCTAAACCACAGTTAGGGTTTAGGGTTTAGGGTACAGCTCCAGTTCTGACACCGTGCAGCCTGATGGTGCAGGGGTTTTCAATACTTGGTCCACATCACCCTAGCAAGAAAAAAAGGATCCTTTTTTCCTAAATATAAGGAATCCCATACCCCAAAAAGTAAAAGGGATCCCTAACATTGATCCAGAATAGGGGTTTAGGGGTTGGGCTTCTTTACCTGGCACCTTGCTTCCCCTCCTAGTCTCTAAAGTGAACTGCGAACTTCAGTCAAATTACCACGATTGGGAAATCGCATCTCATGTGATGAATACATAGCACGGTAGATTAATATAAATTCCCCGACAACAACTCAAGAAACCCCTAACACCGAAATCCTAAACCATAAACCCAGCAAACCTCTAACTCCTTCCTAGAGTAACCAATGCATCCACATGAAAGCTCTTGCAGATTTTAGTGTGGTACCCCTACCTTTTTTGAACTAGATTCCCAGTCAACCCTTTGTGCTCAAGGTGCCCCTTTTTGCTAATTTTCGCTTCAATGAGCAGACACCAAAATAAAAACAAGAGGCAAAAAGGCACTACTGGGACCCTAAACGCTAAACCCTAAATTCCTAAACCCCAAATCCTACAAACTAAGCCCTAAATCCTACACCCTAAGCCCGTTATGTCTCCATATCGCTGTAGGGGCCGCTGGGGTACCTACTTGGAGGTCCGTTGCACTGATAACCTACTTAGCAACTGTAATTCTAACCCAATTATAAATACCGTAATGTTGGACCCTCTTATGCATGGGGGCACCCTCTTTAATGTCAAGTTTTCGAGCTTATTCAGGATCTTGGGTTTGTTTAGGTACCCTCTTTTATGTCAAGTTTTGGGGGCAAAATTTCGAATTTTAGGTCTCAAAAGTTTAAATAATTCGCCGAGGGCCCCTGGAGGCCCCTGAAAACCCTGGAGGCCCCTACCCCTAAGGCCGCTAGAAGCCTGAAATCTCACATGAAGCTGAGTAACCTCTA
>CAJNIZ010043106.1:0-10801 GCA_905231905.1 Symbiodinium pilosum
ACGTACGGACATACACTCACATACATGCATGAATGCATCCATGCATGCATGCATGCATGCATACATGTACATATACATACACATACACGCATACATACACACATGCATAAATATACATATACATAAATGCACACATTTATCCATATCCACATCCTTAAACATATACATATGAATATTCATATACAAAACCTGTGCATGCACTTTGGCAAAAACACAAACATACACACATAGATGCATACATACACAGAGACACATACATATACAGAACATAAACATATGCAGAATATACATATGCTGAGCCCCCCATTCACAGATCGAGGCACACACACACACTACATGCAACGTTACTTTCAAAAGACAATATATGTGTGACCATTTCGGATGCAAAACCTGAATACATCGGCAGCCTACATTGCTTCAAGCCAGGCACGGAAAGCATGGAATCATTAATGTTTTGCTGATTCTTATGAGCTTGCATTTTCGACACAGACACGATGACACAACGCTTCTGGAAAGACACCTCTTTCAACGCAGAGGTAGGGGAATGCTTGCACTTGAAAGACTTGTGAAGGCTCTTGTGCGCACAGGTGCAGGCCAAACACAAGTCCAACATTCTGGCAGAAGTAGTCGTATTGCCCGGTACCGGGTTAGCGGTCAGGAGCACGTTGCCGACTTTCACGTTCTGGTAGGTAGATGTGGATACGTTTTTGAAGAATTGCCAGTTCCTTTCCACGAGCTGGGTCTCAGACTTCAACCAAGCTGACGATTTTTTGGGTGCGCCCAAATGCAGATTTTCAAAGTAAGCCTGCAGGCTACAGGTGATCCGGCTTATAACTTTGAAATCTAAATTTCCCCATGTCTTCTAAGCCTGAGAACCTAACAAAAGCATAGTTTTTGCTGGCTTTTCCAACATTCTGTAAATGTGAGCCAAGGGAGACACTGAAATTCAATGAAGACATGATTTTAAGTGTTTGAACAACAGACGAAGAGGAGAGCCACGGGCACACTTTAACAATCTTCTTGCTTGTTATTGGTTCTCCCGGTGTTTTCAAAGCATGAGCCACGGGAAATCCATATACATCTACATCTACGTAAACATTATGCAATTTGCGCATGGTTACTAACACTCAGAAAACTCGCAGAAAGGCTGTGGGAGGGCTTCGGCCGCAACCCACATGCATATAGATAGACATGTGTACATACATCTGTGTATACAAGCAGGTTGTCATGTATATGTATATTACCCATGAGCTACATCCCTTAATATAAAGAATGGACATGGGTTCCTGTTATGGAAAATTTATTGAAGGACGATACTAAGTTACCAAATGGACCTCTACATCCGCGCTTGACGGTACCTAGGTGAACCTAATTCTGACCATCGCCCATGCAACCCCCTGTCATCCTGATATAACCCCATATATAATCCCCTAACAACTGACAGTTTCCAAAAATTAGGGGACCCTCTTGTAGAACCCCCAATACAACAATCCTCCTTCATATGAGCCATTGTCTAAACTCCTAGTATCCCCCTTAATAACCCTTATAGTAGTCCCCTATATAATCCCGTAAATAACCCCCCTTTAAGGAGTTTAGACTATAGCTCATATACATCCAAAAAGCGCGTTTCTGTAGCCTCGACTGAGCTCGGGGACGACCGGGAGCTTCAAATCCCAAAAAGGTTCTTCCCATCTGGTGGGGCTTGAGGTTTTAGGGCTTGGGGCTTTAGGGTTAAGAGTCGAGCTAGGGTCAGAATTTGAAGGATTTGGCCTTAAACCTTGAGGTGTAAGCTTTTAGGGTTTGGGATTTAGAGTTTAGGGCTAGGCCGCCCAACCAGCATAGCACACTGCGCAGGTAGGCTGTCTGCTGCCCCCTCTACGCTAGAAGTAATGTTAAAGGCTTCAAAAACCAACAATCATTTTCCAACTGTTACTGAGCGGGGGCAACATCTGAGGTGTAGGCCCCATCAACCCTGTTGTGGGTCCACGCTGCCGGCAGCCTTTGGCATCCCCAACCCTCAACACAAGGAACTGTCACATTAGTCATAGGATCCTTTTGGGGGGGCGCGGACTTCCAAAATGAACTTACTAGTTTGGGGGGCTTCCCAAAATCCATGATGAGAGAAGAGAAGCAGCAACGAATTTCCCTCTATGCACAATGCCGCTGATCTGTACAGGCCCATGGCGTAGGCGACACTTGATGACAGTTGGCTGTTTCCTCGTTTGCTCAAAAAAAGGGGGCGAACCCTTCAACCCCAAGCAGCGAGAGTGGGTGTGTCCCAGCCTTTGACGGGCTTGAACCCTAAACCCGCCTAAACCATAAGCCTAGGAACTCCGAACTCCCGGGCTGACTCCTTAAGCATTGTCCGAAACTGAACCCCAAACACAGGACTATGGCGGTTTCCGAAAATGGGGACATCCCCCCAGTAGTGGAGAATCAATCTGGAAAGAAAATAGAAAATGTAATGTCTGATGGGGGCTTAGGGTTTCAGAAAACTAGGAGAACGTTTGGAGTTCCCAATAACATACAGCATAGCATCGTGGGCTCTATGTTAGCGCACCCCCATTTATGGAAACCCCTATGTGTCTATAAGGTTTAGGGTTTTAAGAAAATGCTCGCGTGGCCCAAGTGTCATATCCGCCATGGGCTGGGCCGTGGAACGGCTACACACACGATGCAGGGGTCGTTGGGTTTTGGGAGTTTGCTAAACCCTAAGGCCTAAACTACCAAGATCATGTGGCCCAAGCTCCACGTTGACTCCAGCTGACCCTCAAATACCTCAAACGCACCACAGCTGCGAACTGCATGTGGGCTTTGCAAAAAACATCCACAAGAAACATCCTGATGGGGTTCCCCAAGTTCCGTATACAATCCCCGTATATCAATTGGAACGCCCTATTTCGAGAAACGCCCCATGATTAGAGTTTAGGGTCAAGGGACTACACCCGCATCCTACAATTCCAGACCGCGGACTTAAACCTGAACCCTAACCGTAAGCCCAAAATACCTAAAACCTAACCCCCATGCCCTAAAACTAGAGAACCTGAAGTCTAAACCCAAAGCCTTAGCTACCCTAAGCCCTAAGCCCCTCGACCCTTACGCCTTAGCTAACTTGGGCGGCGCAGTGCAGCGTGCGAATCCGGAGGCTTGGCGTTGTGGAGTCCTCAGGCGGCTCCTTGGCACTGGCCTCTGGGGCCTACAGCTACTTGGAGGGCCAGGGGGACTCAGAAAGTAGGTTAATAATGGGGATAATGAGGGTTACTATATGGGTTATAGGGGTTATTAACCCAAGTAAGAACAGATGTAGCCGTATAGAAACTACGCAGCCGTATAATTGCATGTGCGCATGTAATCAAGTGTAGATATAGATGTCTATACACATGGATATGATTGCGGCTGGGGGCTGCGGGGACTTCTTCATTTGTTGGAGCAGGTACGTATATCTAAGGGACTGCATTTAAACCCCCAATCCTGGATCTACAAGACGCAAGGATGACGGGAGTCGCCCTTAAGCCCTTGACCCTGGACCTTTAGAAGGGCTGCGATGGCTTCTAAGACTGGGTTGCTGTTAAGGAACTTCAACTAAGTTACCATAATGGGCATACATAGTAATTATAATGGCTTCCCCAATATGGCAACATAAATCAAGCTCCTTAACAGCAACCCAGAAGAAGCATAAACGGGGCCACAGGCTTTGCTCTCTCTTTTATGGACAAAAATGCTTAAGCAAAACAACTACTAAACTAAACGCCCCGACCACCTCTTGAGGACCCAATCATGTGGCGTGCCACTTCTTTGGGCACGTCAGCGCGTGCAAAGGCACAGCCTTTCCTTTGGGAAGGCCCCCTGACTCACAGGATGTAGAGTCCAGGGTGTGTGTTTAAGTTTGCAAGTTGAAAGCCCCTGCACCATAACAACTGGTTCGACATCCCTAAGCCCACTTAGGTCCTGCAGCTTGGGAACATTGAAGCGATCCCAAAGAATAGCCCTGCAACCCTAGAAAGCGGGCTTCCGCAATTTGATCCCAAAGGCTCCTACTACATAAGCAGAGGTGATTCTGCTGAACCAGGAGTACCTTGAATCACGGCTGTCTTTCTGGGGTTACCATTTCGTGCCGCCATCAAAAAACTGAAAGCACCCTTTGTCGACAAAAGGCAACCAGCCGCAAAAAGAATCAATGCGAAAGTATTTGCTGCAGGTAAACCATTCGCAAAAACCTCAGGTTCTTGCTATCACCCATCTGCAACGGCATTCCCCCTTGCATAAAACAGCTTTGGGCTTTGGGTGCTGTGTGAAATCTCAGGTTTTGTGGGCTTTGGGCTCAAGGTTCAGGACCTTGAGGTCTATGGAAACTTGGCGCTTGGACTTGAAGCCTGTAGGGCTCCGTTGGCAAGAGCCTAGCATGTAAATGAAGGCGACATTGGATTTAGGGCGGACCTTACCCTAAACCCTACACCCTAAACCCTGAACATGATCCCTGCATCCCAAACCCTGAACTCAGTAACCTTCAACGCCAACGCGCTGACCCTAAACCCTTAACCTCAAATTTTGTGTCGAGTTACGAAAGTTTAGGGTTTAGGGTTGTATGTCTGGATCGTCACTCTTCCCTGTGAGCTGTCGAGGTCCGGCCGTCAGCTGACGCACTGGCCTGGAGGCTTAGGGTTTAGGATGCAGGGTTTAGGGTTTAGGGTTCAATTTCTAAGGTTAGGGCTTAGCAGGATTGAAAGGTTTAGCATAAGTATATCATTGATACAGGGATGCAATTACGGTTGAGGGTTTAAAACCGAGGGATCTTCTTGCTGATGGCGTGCCTGTGTTGTACAAGCGCAATGTCTCACGGGGCATGCCCAAAGGACAACGTGAGCGCGCTTGCAAACAAAAAATGATTGGGCCCGAGAATTTCTGCTACCTTCGATAATGCAGGAGTCCAGCGAAAAAGTTACCAGATCATGTTGAAGTCAATCTGAGGTACCGTATACGATGCTTTTACACTCTTGAACCACAATACTTCAAATTGTCTAGGCCCCTTATGTTAACCTCCCAAAAATAAACCCCTCCCCCGCAGATCTTGTTTCGCATTTTTGGTCTATGGAGAAAGGGCGCCTAGGGTCCTTGATGTGGATTAAGCCTTAAGCTATATTCCCTGATTAAGGGCTACTGAGCTCCCTGGGATTATTGGTGTGAGTTAGTTTCCGAAGAAGCGGTACAGTATAAAAACCACACCATCGACGATCCCCGCAAAAGATTAGAGTTTAGGGTTTAGCGAATATGGGCATCAAGGTGTGGTCCTTCAGGAAATTGAGGTACAACGGTGTGATCCCTCTATGATTTTGGTGTGAGCCGTCAAGAGTTTTGGGCGTCACAATGTGTTTTCTCAGGAGCTTTAAGCCTCAAGGTGTGCTCCCTCAAGATTGTTGGGGGTCACGGCTTGGTCTTTCAGGAGTTTTGACCGTGACGCCTCAAAAGTTTCGGGCATCACGTAGTGATCCCCCCAAGAATTTGGGCATCACGTTGCGATGCTCAAAAGTATTGGGCCTCACGGTGCGATCACTCAAGAATTCTTTGGCGTTACGGAATGATTTCACAGGTTGTGAGCGTCTTGGGTCTAAGCAAACCATCAGGACTAACCTGCAACATAAACAGCACCTGGAGTTTGCGCCGACGCGCCAGCCGGAAATGTTTAAGATTTTCCAAGAGAATGTTGGGAGCGCATGGCAGCTGCAAAAAACTATGATGCAGAGTCTACTTGGAGGGGCATGGGGACTTAGTAATAGGTTAATTTAATAATGGGGATAACTGACCTCATTATATGGCTTATTAGGGTTATAAGTATACTTACTAAGTCTCCCTGACCCCCAAAGTAAGATTTAGGGTTTAGGGGCACCAAGAATGAAGTTGCGGAGCACGCCGTGAGAAGTGCGGAGCCCTAAGCCTTGAGCTCCTAAAAGCGTGAATCGGTAGTTTCCCAAAACGGGTGACCCCAGTATAGACCCCAAAATACTATAAGCATTATTATTGGGACCCTGAAAATGGTACCCTTAAGTCTGGGAAACCTCCAATCATCATCCGAAAATCGTGGGTCCTACCCCCACCCATCAACAGTTTGTAGCAGGGGTCGTACTGACGGCTCTATAAAATTGATTAAAATTGTAAAATAAGTACGATTCAGATGTCAATGGGTGGGGGCAACATCCATCAGAAGACTCAAGAACCTCTTCAATACGCACCTCCCTAGTCCTCCGCAAATAAGCAGGAACTATAACTGGAACAAATGCTTGGTTGTTCCAAAAGCATGCTCCATTTATCCCCCTACATTCAACGTAGATGTTGCGGACTAATACCTGACGCAATTCCAACATTGCACCTGCTCTGCCGGCTGCGACGCAGAGGAAGCGCAACAATCAAGCGTAGCCTCAACTGATTTGCCGATTTACCGTAGGGAACCGAAACTAATTCACCATGAAAGGTATATATAGTGATAATAAAGTTTTTCCAATTTAGTAACTTAAATAAAGTTTCTTAACAGCGACCGAATCAACGACCCCTTTTAAAGTTGAACCTGGCCTTTGGCTAACTGGGAATGAAGGAATGGAAAAGAACATGGAAACTACTGGAATGGGTTATATAGGGACTACTATAAGGGGCCATTCCTTCATTTCTAGCTAACCAAAGGCCAGTCAACGGCTCATTTGCTTTTGGCGGACATCCTCTAGGGTTTGGAGGCTTCAGAGGTTAGGCTGGGTTGCTGTTAAGGAACTTAACTTAAATTACTATATTGCGGAAAAAACCTGTTATTCACTATGTATACCCATTATGGTAACTTAACTTAAGTTCCTTAACAGCAACCCAGTAGGGGCAGGATCTTCCAAAGATCATGGCGTCTTTCCCATAGTTGAGGGATTCCAGAAAGTAGGGGCCCTCTCTGGGAAGTCTTTATGATGAGGACTACAACTATACTACATTGATGATGGGAACAGTGAACCCTGAATATCAGTCTTGTGATAGCCATCGAGTTTGGGGGGCTGGCGGTCCCTACAGCAGACAAGTTTCGGATTCAGGGTCTCGGGAAATAAACACAAGACTTCACCAAACTCCCTCTATTATAGGGACTTCACGGTCGAGCATTAAGGTGGTGAGGGCTCTGGGGTTCCAGGTTTAGGATTGGTAGGGGCTAAACTGAGGACCCAGAAATAGGCCTATGAATGATGGCCATACGGGCTTTACTTTTTGTCGCAAAGGGTCCCCAAGCCATCGCTCGTGCGGCTACAACCTGAACTGCCAATTTGAATGCAGTTTACTTTTTAGAGAACGTCCTGGAAGGATCAAGAGTACGCACAGTCTTGGCTTATAATATAGTCCCTTATTCCCTTCTAATCCCCAGCAAGTTATCGTACTACTTGCTGAATTTGGACAGCCCTACCAGCCCACAGCCAATTTAGGGTTTAGGGTTTAGGATTTAGGGTTTAGGGGGGCTTCGGGTTTAGGAGCGGAATTTTGCCCAAGCAGGCTGACCCTATAAGCCCTCGAAATGTAGAGCCTGCATTCCTACATTGGCCCGTAAGTGGGTCACTGCTAATTTTTCATTGTACTAAGACCCAACAAGGAACAGGAATTGCATTTTTTACTGGTATCCCAATGAGGTACCAGAAATTCCCTGCAAAACCCTATAGACGCCTAGTTTCAGGTTCAATTTTGATTTGACTATTGCTTTGGTTCGCCATGGTGAAAGCTGTCAATGCTCTCCGTAATGCAGGGGCTCGAACAATTGCCAGTATCATTTGAGGTCTATTTGAGGTACCCTATACCAATATTATACAACAAATCTGGGACTATGAATTTGCTTAAGCTTTTACATTACCAATCTCAGAGCTTGAGCTGGATGCGTAGAAAATTACCAGGGACCCATGTGCGAAACTCGCACAAAGGGTTGATGTCCCTAAAGGGTTTAGGGTTTAGGATTAACCCTAAACCCTTAACCCTGAAGCCTAAGGGGAAACCTTAGACCGTCAAACCCTACAACTTTAGACCCTAAATGCTAGCTTCCACAAATACAGGGACCGCAGTATAGCCTCCCATACTCTATAATCCCTTTCACTGGGACCCCTCAAAGAGGGACCCTTAATTTCCAGAAACTCCCAAATCGTGCTCCCAGCAGACTGCCTCCGGAGAGGGAATGTCGACATCTGGAGGGAAGCGCCTTTCACCGTGGCTCATGATTCAAGATGTTGCCCCTTTTAACCATAGATAACCTTGTATATGAGCCTGTATACACCTAGACATCCCTGTGAACTCTGGTGTAACCCCTAAACCCTCAACCCTAAACCCTACCCTGAAGGGCTTTGATTTTGCGGTGTGCGACTTGGGCATCTGGTCAGCCTGACAGATTTGGGTTTAGAGTTTATGGCTCGTGGTTTGAGGCTTATAGGGTTTAGGGTTGAGGGCTTATAGAGCTTAGGGCTTCAGGGTTTAGAGATTAGAGCTTATAGGGTCTAGGGTTTAGGGCTCTTAGAACATAGAATTTCTCGAGGGAACCCCTGTAGATTCACCAATAAAACTCCCAGAACCCGTTGTAACCCCTGTCCTGCATGAGGCCTTCCAAAAACTGCTCTGTGGGTTTTGCATTGGGCCCCGTTCGTTTATGGAAAATCCCATACATCTCTGAGGTCTGAAGTAGCCAGCTCGGGAAGGCAACCCAATTCGAAAACCCTGCAGTCCTCAGAACACCTCACACCATGTGGGGCTTTTGGACGGGATTACAAAAGTCCTCTTGGTATCTCAACCCCTGTAAAGATATACTTATCCACATGCACCCCCTGACTGCAACGTGGATACAGCATAAGTCGCAGAATATGTTTGCTGGAGGTTTAACACCTGGTTTCTAAGGTCCTAAAGCATTAGCTCTTCCGTGGATGTCTAGGGTTTTATCGTGTATATAATATGTATATAAGGACCCAAGATTGACAGTCCTAAACCCTAAACCCTAAACCCTATAACCCCAAGCCCTAAACCCGAAACCCTAAACCCTACGCCCTAAGCCCCGCATCTCAGGCCACCGCATGTTGTCCGGCCAGGCTTTCGAATTCTTGGAGCCGACCTGGCCAGAGGGCTCTCAGGGGTGTGCAAAGGAGTTAAAGGGGTCGTAAAGGGGCTATAAAAGGGTATATTGGGTTTAGGCTTTTGTGTTAGGGTTTAGGCTTTTGTGTTAGGGTTTAGGGTTCAGTGTTCAGGTTTTAGGGCTATGAGGGATTCTTTAATAGGCTACACAGGATTTTTAAGGGGGCAGAAAAGGGTTGCAAAGGAGTTCTTAAGGGGTTATAAAGAGGTTATAAAGGGGTATGCAGGGTTTAGGGTTTGGGTATATGGGGGTATGATATATATATATATATGTATACTGTGCAGTTACAAGGCTAAGGGTTCTGGCCTTGGGGCTTGCGAGGTGCAGTATATGGGTTTTGGGGGTGGTTTTGTGGGCTGTACTCTAAGTAGAAGAAGCATCTTTGCAAAGCAGCTGGCAAAGATCTGCCGAGCAAAACAAAGCTGTGAACCCCAAATCCTTGCCCAAACCATTATGGAACCTCTTTTTGCCGCCTTTGTGAAGCACAAGCGTCTACAATGGACTCCTTGCCAGGTTCCACGCTAGTGGACATGCAAGTTGGCCTTAAATCCTCCTCAGCTAGGGGTTTAGAAAGTTTGGGGTTTAGCGCACTTTCTCCACTTGCCACTTTTGAAAAGAATGCTCCTTGCCCAAGAGGCCCCACCATAAACTACCGACATGTGAGCAAGAAGGACATAAACATAAAACTCCAAAGGGGATTAAGAACCTGTGTGCTTAAGCTCCAAGGTTCTGGGGCCTAGGATGCTGCGGTGCAGGGATGTGGGTGGGTGTTTCATGGGTTGCTGATGAGGAACTTGAATAAAGTTACCATAATATGGGCATGTAGTAGATAACAGAGTTTCCTTGATGTAGCGTGAAAATTTGAATTCCTTAACAGCAACCCAGTTTTTTGGGTAAAGTGGAACACGATTTTCAAAGGGACGCAACCAACACTCGCCTAGCTGGCTGCAAAAGCAGCTAGCCTGTCACCCTTCTACGCAGGCTCTTCAAAACATCAAAGGCCGTCGGATAAGAAATAAATCCGAAACATAGCAACCCTAAACCCTGCACCCTAAGCCCTAGCAGCCTTAAGCCCAAGCCTTACCCGAAATCCATCATCTCTTAAGCCCTCGACCCCTACACCCCTAGACCCCTCAACCACTGAAACCCTAAACCCCTAAAACTTTGACCTCTAAACTCCTGAAACCCTAAACCTTTCAAATCCCTGAACCCTTACGACATCCCTAAATATCCTAATGTATCGGCATACATTCCCATATCTCCTTATGTATCCCTAACCGCAAATCCGAACCCAACACCAGGCAGGGCAACTGAGACCGTGAGCTCCAACTTCGGAAACATGGCCTTGACCTGGAAGAGCTGCAGTGGAAGCTACTGAGGGTTGAGGGTTGAGGGCAAAGTGCCCAGCAGAAGTGGAGTTTGTCAGGAAGGGTATGTAGGGATAATCCGAACACTAGTTTAATAAAAGGGACCATATTTAAAGAAAAAAAAATTGGGAAAATTAGCCGTCCAAGACTAATTTCAATTAGGCGGAATTTCGTATGGATAAAAGGGACTAGATTTAAAGAATTTTTTGGGGGACCGATCCTGAAAATCGAGATATTCAATGCATTCCTATTCATTTTTTAATGGGTAGAGGTCCAAGAGCCCCGATGACGCGGGAATGCGTTCCTATTCTTTTTTAAT
>CAJNIZ010043106.1:10901-31509 GCA_905231905.1 Symbiodinium pilosum
CCAATCATTCTTTTAATCCGGCGCCTTCCATTTCTCATTCTGGCGGGGGGGAGGGGGGGCCCCCCAAATTAAACAAGTGCTCGGATTATAACACACATATTTATATGTGTGTATGTCTGGAAGAAATGGAGTTGTCAGGAATGGAAAAGAAGATGGAAAATACTATATCGCGTAGTGTTTAAGGATTAGGTTTTAGAGACAAATTTCCCGTAGGGGTATGCATTGACATGACTTAGCACAAGCTCAACTTATCTGCGGCTAAGGGCTTAGGGACATATACATATATGTATATATGGACATGAAGGAATACATGGAGATATACAGGGACAGAAGTATACATCGGGATATGTAGGCTATAGTCTACACTCCGAGTATCCCCCTTCGCAACCCCTATCATAGTCGCCTGTGTAATCCCCTACACAACCCCCTTTAAGGAGTTTAGACCACAAACCCTTAACCCTATATAATGCCCCATATAAAGCCCTTTGAAGCAGTTTCGATTATAGTTCATAAAGCGCCCTGTAGGGTTTAGGCTCAGAGTTTGGGAAGCTCGGGGCTTTGGAATTGACAAGTTTGCAGTTCAGGATATTGAGGTTCAGGGTTTGGGGTTTAGGGTTAAGGGTTTAGGGCTTAGGGCTCGAGACTTCCAATTCAGAAACTGAGGAGGTTGACGGTGGCCGCCTCTGCAGGGCATCACAGGCTCTCTTCTCATGTCATATTAGGGCGTGTTTAATGCCAGTGGGCGGGCACTACTCAGAAGATTGATGGCCCTTGTTAACCTTAATAAGCCCCCTTCCCTTAAGAGGCATTATAACAGGGACCCTAATATTAAGGCCCTTAAAAGGGGGGGGGTTTGTCAATCAGGGGTCTACATTACTCTGCACCATTGAATGCTGCGCATTTGGTTAAAGAAATCGCACACAAACCCTGATCCTGGTCAGCAAGGTGCATGTCTGCTAACCCATTCATCTGTTCTCACTCTCCCGGACATTCCACATGCCTTGCAGCAGCCAAATCAATCAAATGCGAAGCCCCAAGCTAACATGAAACCTGGAAAAAGGGGCTCTCCTTCTGCCCTTGAAACAAAAGCCTATACCTACTGGTGCTTAAGTAGGGCAGTGAATATGGGTACCATTGTAGGGGTATGTGTATTATAAAAGGATTATTATAGGGATCCACCCCCACTCCCTCAAGCAAGAAGTATATAGAGATGTTTTTTGGGGGGAGGGATATGCCTGAAACCCTAGATGCCCATGTGTAATGCCTGTAAAGTCTCTTGTGCAAGCAACCTGAGTCTTGCGGAGCTTTGCTTACATCACTCTTAGGCAAGGACCCAACTACAGTGGCCCATACTCTTTACAACTCATGAAGATGCATCCAGTCGCAATACGAACCTCCAACTTCTGACTACAACCTGCATAATCCCTAAATGCCAAGCCCTATTTATCCCTAAATAACCCCTACATAACCCCTATATCCCTATATGACCCCTACATAGCCCCTACACAATCCCTTCATAGACCCTACATAACTCCTATATCCCCTCAACAAGTACTCCAGGGAAACGCCTGCGACACGGCACCCCAGCAACTGGCACAAAGAGGCTTCCTGCAAGTTGCTGTCAGTCTTGGGAGGCTTCGGGTTCTGGGCTTGGGCGCCTGGTTTATAATCCCCCTTAAGTAGATATAGGGGTTCTAGGGCTTATATTGCAAAAGAAAATGGAACTACAATCCAGGGTTTAGGGTTTAGGGATATAGCCCGCCTCAAGTAGATAGAATATGGGTTAGATGGGGATCTTAGTATAATATACCCAAAGCCATGTTTTATCTACTTCACGGGGACTATAGGGCTTAGCTTTAGTGTTTGAACTGAAAAACCTGCTGCGAATTTAACTGCCAGACCTGGACGTTGGATGTGGATTACTGGAACCTGCGCAAGAGGTGTAAAACCGCGTGGTATTGCCCGGATGGTTGCGGGCAAAGCACATCATGCTAAACCCTAAACCCCAGACCTTAAACCCTAGACCCAACATGATGCTAGCAAAAGGTCCAAAACCCTTAACCCTGAAACTCCACAATCCTGAATCCTTTAATATCCCTCAAAGACTGAAACCTCAAAATCCTGAATCGGTTAAACCCTAAAACTCCAAAATCCTGAATCCATTTAACCCTGAAGCCCCTAGAGCGGGCTACCCGTTGTTACTCTGCATACCTGCTTGGTCCTGATGGTCCTTAATAGCGAACTATGGAGACACAAATCTGCTTCCTTCATCCTGACCAAGACATCGGATATCCATACCCTCCCAAACTAACATGGAGCCCCATGTGAGTCACAGTCAATACTTCATACACTGTTTAATGGACAAGGGTCCCTGAGTACGGACTATACTAGGGACTATACTAATCTACAAGAAGGACCACGGTGTCCACTGCTAGAAGCCGCTTAATAAGGCTAATATTGACAGTTGCTCACAATGTAGCCCCCGGCGGGGAGGACTATTCTATGCAGGCCCGATGTTTGCCATGGGGCAAGATCAGAGGAACCGGAACCCTGATTGCACCACCCCAAAACCTCAATCCGACTTCACGGCCAGAAACCTCTCTCAAAGAAAAAGCCAGGACGAAACCTTCAACCATGACATTCGACCTATAGTCTAAACTCCTAGTATCCCCGCCCCTATCTAGTCCCCTATATAACCCCCCCGGAAGGAGCTTAGAGTATGGTTTATACGAGTAACAAATACAGCGGCAGCAAGTCACCTTTCTGAGGATGCTTGTGACACGGGGAACCCCCAAAAGGTGTAGGGTTTAGGGTGCGTCCAAAGGGACCATGATTTTGAAAAACACCGACATACAGTAGAAGCGAGACAACCCTAACGTCAGTAGCCTTCTCCCGTAAGACTCCAGAAAAGGGACAAGTCGCGTAAATCATCCCGTGCACATGGTCCAAGCTTTGGGCATTAGTTTTCGGAGGCCTTTACTAGCCAGCCTGGAACAGACGTGACCTCTCAACCCTAAATCCGAACCCCCAGACCTCGAACACTGAACCACATGCCCAAATTTAAGCATTAAGTTACACGTCAATCTGCATTATTAAACTAAAGAACTAAACTCATCCTGGATAAATCGCACGTGATGTACTTGCATGCAATAAGTTAATGATGTGGATAATTTGGATTGCTTGGGTTCGCTGAAATCATTGCACTACAGGGCCCTTGTTTCTTTCGTTCGTGTGTTGGGAAGAAATGCAATAAACACATGAAATAGATGTAAATTCGGACCCTTTACTTAGTCGAAATGATCACGCTAAAATGACGGCTATGTTAACTGGAACCAGACTGAAAACCCCGCCCCGCATCCCATAAATGGAAAAACACGAAGCGTTGAAAGCCCTGTGACGGAGATGACCTGCCTCCGCAATATGAATTATCAAGTGGGATTAACAAGTGAAATTACCCGATTGACTGGGTTCCGGCTCAGGCCCCCTGATCAGGTTAATTAAACTTATCATTCTCTCCAGGCTCACTGGATTCAAGCTTAAGCGCTACTGTGATGGCTAGATTGCTTAGATCGCTTTGGCTGAACAAATTGTCAGGGCCCGGCCGTCTCTTTCATTTCATTTAACAAGCGAGTTGCATCAATGGATTAGCTGGATTCAAACTCAGGCCAACCCAGCTAGTTAACCAATGGAGCTGAACAATCAATAATGTAATGTGAATCTTGGATTAGGCTCAAAGTCTCAAAATCCACTGTAGTGCATGTGCCTTCCTGATCCTCGAATTACTTCGGTTCATCTGCTAAAGAGACCGTTACTTGACCCTGGCCGAGGAGCCTCTCCAGAGGAGACTTAAACATCCGCCATCTGATTACCATAGAAAACTGCCTCCACTACGGATCACAGACTTCGTCCTGCCTGTCTTCAACCATAGCTCATAGAAACCTCTGCAAAGCCCTGCAACTGCACATTTTTTAACCGCATCTTCCAGATGCTCGGCCGCGGGACCTTAGCAAGCTGAGAAGGCACGAGCAGTTCTCGCCAGTTATCGCAGTCGACTAGCAACTGACTGGCACCAAACCCCAAACCCTAAGCCCTGAACCCTAAGCTCTAAGCCATAAACCCCCTAAACCCTAAACCCTAATTTTTGATGCCGAGGCACGCGGTACCCTTAGTAGCCGGGCTCTGTCGAGTTGGCTTCCTCAACGACCTTGGTTGAAAGCAATCTGGTGAGCAGCAAGCGTGCAGCTTTAGGGTTTAAGGGTTTATCATTGAAGGGTTTAAGGGTTTAAGATTTAGGATTTGGGGGTTTGCGGGTTTGCAGGTTCTTTGGGGCGTTATGGCCCTTTCCTGTAGCCACTTGAAATTAGTCCTCTAACATACAGGGGCACCTACCTTCATGATCTGCATTTATGTGCAGGGTCTATATTTCTGAAGGGAAGTTCCCATACAGTTGAATCTTCAGTGCAACTGCACATTTTTGTCACCGCATCGTCCACATGCTCGGCCGCGGAACCTAGGCTGAGAAGGCACGAGCAATTACCGCCGTCTGCTAAAGTTACCACGCCGCAGCGGGAATTCACGTTAGCGTTTACGGCTTGAGGTGATTTAGGGAACCGATTCTACCAGGAAAACAAAGTGGGGAACTCAAGAAAAATGAGGACCCCCCTCTCTATTTAGAGACTTGTGCCACACTTGCTTCAGTAATTTGCTGAACATGTGGCTGCGCAATATACTCGCATGAGATAGAATTCTTATGTAACTTGAGGGTATGCTAGTTTGCCAAAAGCTTTGTTTCGGCAGTTGTGACTACCCCTACATTTAAAGGCGGCCCCCGCAATTTTTGCAAATTTCTTCATGAAAGACTTTGCAGGAATGGTCGCCTTAGGGGGCGTGAAGGCATGAAGTGACTGAAAGGAGATTCCGGGGCGCTGCTAGATGGCTTTGGGGCGTTATCCCTCCAACCCTCCCCCCATCATGGGCTGGCCCCCTGAGCCCTAGCGACCTTTGTCCATGTGTTGCCGTGTTTTTCCCTAGGCCCCTTCTAGCGTGCGCCCTCCAAGAACCCCCCCCGTCAACCCATCAACCCCCCCCGTCCACGCGTTGTCCGTCAACCCCCCGAGATCCCGTGTTTTTGAAAGTTTGCCCCCTAGGCCTTAGGTGCTTTTTCAAGTCGGGCGTTATGGATGGGGCTCCTCACCCCATTCCTGCAGCCACGTTAAATCGAACAAGTCCTCTAACCTACAGGGGCGCCTACATTCATGATCCCCGTTTATGTGCAGGGTCGATATTTCTGGGCTGTTCCATTTGCGCGGTAGAACCGTGGGCCATCAGTCTAGGAAATATGCCTACACAAAGTCTATACAAAAGGTGCTCAGCTACTTACTTTCAACGTTTTTGTTGAACCCCAGGACCCTAGGAGCAGCCCTCACGCGGTCAATATAAGAGCACGCTTTGACCAATGCATCAAGAATTTAAAGTGTAGGGTTTAGAGTGGGGGGTCAGATCCCCTAAGCCCTGAACCCTAAACCCCAAACCCAAAACACCAAAATATCACAAGCCAGCCGTGGCTAGGTTGCTTTGTGAGGAATTCGCACAATCCATTCCCCCTATCCAGCCAATATGGATGGAAGCCAAACTGGTTTTAAGGTTTAAGGTTTAAGGTTTAAGGTTGAGGGTAATGCATCCATATGGTCTGCCATGTTAGTTTGGAGGAAGGTAAAAGCCAAAACGAATTGCAAATTCAGTCGTGCGCTTGGCCAATAACAAACTTTACAACACAAACCTCAAATTACATGGGAGTTTTTCCATGGACCCCTCACACTATCTGCAAGAGGGACCCCAAGACCCTACCTATCCCTAAAGCTTAAACCCTACACTGTATTGGAGTACAGTTATGAGAAAACCCATCTCGAAGTTTTGATGTTGCCGCACTTTGCAAGCCCTAAACCGCCCTAAACCCTAAAAAATAAACCCCTAAGCCCGAAACCCAGAGATAGGTTGACAACATTTTGTGATTTTGCAGGCTACGAAGCCCCCAATAACTGCGGAAGTTTGTAGTACCACTAGTCCTCACAAAAAAACTCTCATAACCCTGGGTTCGCGAACCCATCCAACCCTAAATGCTGTTGCGCAACACCAAGTGCTTGCAAGCATCAATGCTGGGCTCCTTTCGGAAGGCTCCCACGATGACCATGGTTCTTCCACGGTCCTGCGCATCAGCGCGCCAAAGCCAACCTCGTTCGAGCCAAAAGCTGTGGCAGCGGGCAACTTCCCACGAGCCATGAGGAAGATCTTCCTAAACCCTGGGCTCAAATCCAAGTCCCACATGTCATTTCATGTTCTATGTCATTCTCACCATGAGGGGATAAGATCCCCAACCCACAAGCCCTCTTTACATCTTTGTTGATTCTGGAGCAGCTCAGTTGCTGGGCCTCCTTCACGAGTTGCATGCACACGACGGCGCCGCCTATGCTGCTGTGCCTTTGCACCTGTCGAAGAGGAAGCGGCCCGCCGTGTGCAAAGTGCAGAGCTTGTAGGGACTTATGCTGTGTAGGGCTTAGTGATGAAGAGTTCTGCGTTTCGGATTAAGGGCTGTGTGGTTTAGAGCCTTTAATTCTCTTGCTAATTCCCACATTCGCCGGGAGCTAGGTAATGTCGGCCTGATAGGCTTGGGGCGCTGTTCTTTGGGGAAGAATCTGGCCAAGGCTTGCAACAGGATATCGTTGCACGTATCCGGATGGGAAGCCAGCATCTGCGAGGCGACCCATGCTTTCACGGTCGCTGCCTTTTCCGTGTTCTCTCGTACAGCTTCCTGAAGCTTTTTCGAATCATAGTTGAGTGGTGTACTTTTCTTCCCCAGCGACCAGTGCCCGATGGGCCTTATTCTTGCCTGCAGAGGCCAATGGCCGCCTACTTTCCAGCTACCTAGCTCCCACTGCTTAATGGGTGCGGATTGCTTGGCTTGTGATCCTGACGCAATCTCCTTGGTCAATATGAAGTCTATCTGAGATTTGATCTTGCCCTGCTGAAAAGTATGAGGGTGTGCAGTGTGCCATGTGTTCAAAGCCACAAGATGATGATTCCGAACGAATTTCTGCGAGCCCTCGCTGTCCGGTCTACGCGAGTCAGAGCAGGTCCTAGGACCAACAAGACAATTGCAGGGCTCCAGGCTAGAGTTGAAGTCTCCTGCCAACACCAAAGAAGTTATCGCAGAAAACTGTTTTGCTGCTTTGCCTAGTGCAGATAACAAGGCAGCTCTGTCTTTCCTATTCTGGTGGCTAGTTTTCGCGGTTGACCAGACATGCTGGTAGACAGCCATTAAGGCAAAGGGGGAGCCTCTATGAACGAACCTGACCTCAAGCACTCGGCCGACTTGGTGCTCCTTCCAGCGTATGAAAGACGCGTTTATTTTTGGAGAAAGTAACGCCATGACTCCATCGTTCCTTGACACCTGCCGACGAGTTTGCTGTGGATTGAGGCTTGCGGCCCATGGGAGGTTTCGGGGCAAAGGAGGGGTCCACTACTGCATTCGGGCTGGTGGAAGATTTGCATGTCCACCCTTCCACTGAGAATTGTGCAGTGGATTGCATGACTACATCATACAAGGAGGCAGCTTCTGTTTGAAGCCAATCTCGCAATTCTGTCCACTGCTCATGCCCTAGGTGCCCGGCGTTCCCGAAGAGGCATCGTAGTGGGGCAGCCGCGTCGCCTCCCCTGTGTCTCGGTTGAAAAGAGGACGACACTGATCGTGAGGCCTGGGGAGGAGGGCAGGTATGGTTGCGCACTACCTGTCGCCCAGTGAGCTTCTGTCCCCTAAATGGAGCTTCTCCTTCACGTAGGGCTTGTCTGCAGTGCAGGCTTTTTTGAAAGATCTTTTGCGGAGAAAATTGTAATTGGAGTGAAAAGGCTGTGTTGCCTTGCGCATGTTTCGTACTAGACTAGCCTTAGGCAGATGAGTACCCCTCACCCTGCGCTAGGGTGAGAACCCCACCACTTACCCAGCGTGAGATGCGTTAGTATGGACGTTGGGTCCAGGAATTGGGACCTGGCGGCTCGGCAATCTGATAGCGAAGATGAGGACGATTCTCTACCCATTTACACTGGTGGGTAATCAAGTCAATCAGACGGCTAGGACTGCGCAACTTTATGAATGGGTTTAGGGTGCTAGGGGTTCTAAGGGTTGAGGGTGTAGGGTAATGCGTCAAGCTAGACGTACCATTAGATTTATTGCTTTGATTTGAGTCATTTTTTGAGCTAATCTGATCAATGAACGCAGTTAGGGGTCTGAGCCTGACTCCGATTGATCTGTTGATTCAACAAAGCGATTTATTAGCTTCCAGTAATTACTGTGATTAACCCTTACATATCCCCTGTATTACCCCTATGTACAAACCCTAAAATCCAAAAACCCTAAACCCTAGATAGTAGTTCCCATTTTGTTTTCCATTATCCTTATATTAAACCCAGCTACCTACGGCTCAAGCAATAGTACGTTGCGTAAATGGATTGCATTTAGACCTTCAGGCCTTTCATATTAAACCCTACACCCTAGGGCGACCGGAAATCAAACGAATGACACGGGGGCTTCCCAAAATTAGGGTCCCATTTTGGTGCGCCAAAATATTCCGTACCGTGATATAGTATATATATATATGTATATATATATATACTCAAGAAGGGTCCATAATTTTGAGAGGCAGCCATACAACTACATCCTGTAGTTTGATTAGTGCAACTCCTCAAAATAGTCCATCTAGTGCAAGTGAAATTGCTGTTAGATTGTTATATTGCGGTCAGGTACGAGCCGTTTGGTTTTCTTATGCGACCACCATTTACTAGCAATGTCTTCAGTATGCATGCAAATAAACCAGAAAAAATCCAAATTTGAACCAGTCATGGTGTGAAAACTGAGTCCAAGACTTCCAAAATTGAGTCCATGAACCACCCATGGCGCCAGATTTTGGAATTCCAAACTCCAAACATTCAAAAAATCCAACAAGTCTAGGACTTCCCAAGCTCGAGGAACGACGTCCGTCACCATGGCTTTGGGTATATCAGAATAAGAACCCCATAAACCCCATATTCACATACTTAAGGGTGACTATAGGAATTCCTAAAGTCTGGCACATGGTTCGTCTGCTCACTTTTGGAATGCTGCAAAAGTTGGAGTTCTCCAAGTTTTGGAAATTAGAAATCGAAAAATCTGGGACCCTGGCTGGTCAGTTTTGGAGTTGTTGGATGTTTTGCAATTTTGGGGTATCTGCACCACAGTCTTCTACCAAAAAGTTGGTCCTAGGAGCCGAAGAGGCCTTAACAAAAATCCCTATGCCCTCGATCCGAACCCCAAATCCGCCATCCTTGACCACAGTGTCCCGCTGCCCTCCCAGGCGCTCAACCTGCCTGGTTGCAGGAAATTGGCTTGCGCGTGCGTGGGATTTCAGGTCTAGAGCTTGAGGTTTGGGGTGGGTGTAATTAGGGCTAGGGCTAGGGGCTAAGGGTAGGGTCCGTGGGCTCTTTTGAGGTTCTCCCTCAAAGAAGGACTGCATTTTCTTTGGGACTGTATCCGGGGACCTCACACCGAGACCTCTAGGAACCCCCACAAAAAAACCCAACGTGGCCGCAATATGGCGCGCACATGAACGAATGCTAGGGTTCCTTCAAAAGATCCAGAAACCCAGTGGCACAACCCTAGGGAACAACCCTTAGGATACGCCGCTGAAACCCTAGACACCCTGGATAGTCTGTAGTATTTCAAACCCAGCTTCAGGAAGGCTGCGACAAGCTTAGGGTTTGAAGTCTCAAGTGCCTATTCCGTTGGCTTGACGCTTTACTGGAAATCCTTGGGTCGCGGACCCTACGCCCTAATCCCTAAACCCTACACCCTAAACTTTATAGTCCCCCTCAAGTAGATAGAATATTGGGGTATATGAGGATCTTATTAAAATATATCCACGGCCATATTCTATCTACTTAAAAGGGACTATACACGCTCAGGTCCATGTTAAGAGCTCTGTGCTCTCAAGTCGGAGGCTCCTTAAGCACTGCCTTGGGTCTAAGCCTGTGCGTATGTCCACGGGATAATGGTCTGCACCCCTAGCCCTCAACCCTAATCCCTGAACCCTAAGCCCCAAACCCTAAACCCTAAACCTCCAACCCTCAACCCTAAAGGGCTCGCCTCAACAAGACTTTGGTCCGATGGTAAACCCATAAGAGCCCTGGTCCAAATTCCTAGCTGACCGCTTAAAAAAGAGCTTTGGCTATAGCTCATATGAGCTACTGTCAATATTTCCTACAAGAACGTGTAAGGTTTGGGGTCTTCTTCTTATACAATTTACCGGACATTCGTGCCTTATTAGGGGTTTATTGTGGCGACTAGATGAACTACAAGATGGACCCCTTTGCCCCCCCTGTCGGGGGCCCTGAGAACATTGACACGCTCATATCAGCATCAAGAACCCTAAGCCCTAAACCCTAAGCCTCAAGCCCTAAACCCAAAACCCTAAACTCCTAAACCGGGATCCCTTCCGAAAACTGAAATTCATGGTCCCCTTGGAGCAGTCCCTATTTCAAGACCTTAAAAAAAAAAAAAACGGGTCTGCAATCAACAGTTGTTCTATCAAAAAGCTACTAACCGGCGGGGCCTCTCCAAGTTACGTGACCCTTCGCACCGAAATCCTAAACTCAAACAACAAGCGCAAACACCTCTCGCCTCTTCCAGCAGCTTCGTCCCCTTCGTCAGGCGGGTCCTCGCCGGCAACAGCCGCGACTACCTGGCTGTTCGCTTTCATTCCAGCGGAAGAAACATGCGAATTCTCGAACTCCATCTAGTCAGGCCATTTCTCAAAAAGCATTCTGTTCTCCGAAATTCCACCCCTGCGGTCTGGGGCCTAACTCACTTTGAGAAGCCCCCCCGTCGCATCAGTCTAGGTTTTGGAATCTGACACCTATTCGGCTGGGTAGTTTTGAGGTGGGTCCAGTGCTGTCTTTCTGTACCACGCACAAAACATTAGGGTCTCATGGACATATAACAGGATGTGATTCCATCGCTGACCCAACATTACTTGCCTGCACTCCTGTTTTCGTGCACGTGCACCCAAAAAACCAAACCCGTAGCGCCCGAAACCCTAATGTAGACCCATGATGAATAAACGCGTTCTTTTTAAGGGCCTCAATATTAGGATCCCTATTACAATCCCTACTAAGGGGAGGGGATTATTTATCAGGGGTCTACATTACCCCAACTGTAGAATGTTTAGGGTTTAGGCTTTTGGGGCGGAGCCTGACGCTGTATTTTAAGCTCCGTAATCCTTCTGCAGCTATGACAAAAAATCCCAAGACCTTCTGCGAAGTAACAATTTTGGCTCCAACCACTGAATACTCCTAACTGACCAGTGTCCGTGCCATGTTCCATGTTTAGGGTTTAAGGTTTAGGCACCTTTTTTGAGTTTTGCCATTTGGGTATCCATTCTCCTTAGCCACCTAAATTACACCCTCAAACCGAAACCCCTCAATCCTAAACTGCGCGTGGCTTCTGGAGGAAGGCTTGTAGAGTCCCCCGAACCAGTGAAATGAGGAGATCTGTTGAAGCTCCGTTTGTGTTGCACAGGGTAGCTCCCCTGAACCGTAAACCCTCAAACCCCGCAAGCACCAAATCACGCCTAAAAAACCCCAAACCCTCATCTAAACAGTAAAGCCCTTAAGCCCATAAAGCTCACAAATGCCTGAAAGAATAAATCCAAAAAGAGAAAACTAAATCCTTAGACCACAGCTTTGACTTGTTTTGATTTCATGCGGATCCAACTCCATGTCCAAGTATACCCCTCGATAGCCTCGGTGAAGGTCCCTATGCAACCCATATGACTTATATACCCCTTCTGAGTGTCCCTGCCTCACCCCATGTAACACCCTAAATTCCTTGACCCCTCAACCCCTAAACCCTAAACCCTAAACCCCAAGTTTGTGTTCTGCCTCCTGGCAAAACCCACTGAGGAGCTTGAACTCCGCATCGTGCTGTCCTGGGTGACAGTGGTTTTAGGTTTCACGGCTTTGGAATTTCCAGGGTTCACCCTAAACCCTATGCCCCAAACCCTAAACCCGAAGCCCTAAACCCTAAACCCCTAAACCCCAAACCCTAACCCCTAAGGGTTCCAGCGTTTAACCCTGCGTTCCGCGCTAAATTAAGCTCATTTGGGTTAACTTTGAGGGTGGCTCCAGGGGTAGTTTGGGAACCAATGGTTTAAGAGCTTTCCTACACCATAAACCCCAAAAACCCTAAACCGTTAAACCCCAAACCCCCAAACTCTTAAACCCGAAGCCCCCTAAAACCCCAAACCCCTAAAACCCTACACCCCCAAAACCCTAAACCCTTAAACCCTAAACCCTGAACCCTAAACCCCTCACTAAAAAAAAACGTACAACCGGGTCTCAAGCTAAGGCTTGAGGGTTTGGCTTCCAGGCCTAGGGGTCCACCGGGTTGGGGCGTTATTGGGTTTAGGGGTGTAGGGTTTAGGAATCTGGGTATCTAGTAACTCTAAATAGGGTTGCCTTATAATTAGGTGAACTACCCCATCAACCTAGTCTAGGGTTGTGGAGCTAAGGGTTTTGGATTCAGTCCCCAGGGCATGGAGTTTACGGCTGTTTAGCTTGGGGTGTAGGGTATTGCAAGTTCGCGGTTTAGGGCTCGGGCACGAGTTGTGTACAGGCCTTGCCTCACAGACCTACTTCAGATGATCTTTGGCTTTTAAGGCGCCCTCTCGGAACGACGCAGTATATAGGGCTAAGGATGTCTCTGAATCCAGATATCCTTCTAGGGAAACTTTGAAGTTTCAGTGGCAAAAAAATACCCTAAACCCGAAACCCCTAAGTTAAACTCTAAATCCCATACATTAAACTAAACCATAACAACCCACAGAGGAAACTTAAGTAGGTGAAAATTGGCCAAACACAGACTGAGATGAAGCCACAGCATGCTGCTCAAAACAGATATTAAACACCACGGCTAAGGGTTTAGGGTTTAGGGTTTGGGGTTCGGTAGGCCCCGGCTAAAAGCACAGGGGGTCTTTAAGGGTTCTTTTTTGTTAATGAGGAGGGAAGGTCATAAGAGCACACCCTCGCACTTCATGAAACAAGGGCAGGCTGCTGTACTTAGGCAACTATCCCTTCCGTGAAACATGTCAACCTCACTGGGACCTACAGTGATATCCGCAATATCGACCCTAAACCCTAAACCCTACACTCGAGACCATGCTGCTAAGCTAAACCCCTGTACTTAGCAATCGTGTGCAAATGTGACATGCCCCAAACCTAGGTTCAGGGTCTAGGTTTAGGGCTTAGGGTATGACCCACAAAAACTAAACCCGCCAAACTCCACATAAGCGCAGACCACGCACCGCACAGAACTCTGAGACTTCAGCGGTTGAACATTCTGCCGTGCTCGTCCTGTCACGAGACAAGACATGTGGTTACCCCCGTGAGGTTCGGGTTTGCTAACAAGGGTTAAGGGTTTAAGGTTACCCCAACCCCTTAAATTAGGACCCTGTTATACTCCCATATATGTATATGTGTATACATGTCGTCTCGAGTTCAGGGGTACACCGAACACGCTATCAAATCAACCATGACTTTGGCAGCAACGCAGAAGCTGACTCAATCTTGTGGAGCCGACTGTCTCTCAAGCGGTGGGTTTGTGTGATTGGGAGGGAAGGGTTTAGGCTTACGAGCTACTCACATGATAGCCTGTCGAATTTGTCTCTGCATGCGCGCATGCGAATCCAAAAGTTCCATAAATAGCAGCTTCTCAAAAACTACCCTAGTTGAATCCTAAAAGAAAAATCCCCAAAGTCCCTGGAGCACACGCGTTTTGGGCTTTAGACCCTGAATCCTAAACCCTCAATCCCATATACTCTATATATATATATACATATATCAAGAACGCCTTGAAAAGAACCTACGCGTGCTTTGAAAAACAGTATCCCTGTTTCCAGCAAAGCTCATACAACTTGCCTTCGCCTCCACAGATAGTAAAGGACCAGCATCAGGGGCCTGAGGTTCTTGGGATATATAGGATATAGGGGTGGGGTGAGAGAATATATATATGTCTCTCTATATATATATATGTATATATGTATATATGTATGGGAAATTCTCGGGTATATGGGGGTATGTAAGGTAAAATACGGTGGAGTGTGTGCAGTTTAGATTGGTTGCTGAAGCCATGTACAGGTGGGCTTTGGGATTCAGATTGAGGGTTCCGGGCTCAGGGCTTAGGATTTCAGATTTAGAGTTGAGGATTTGGGACTCGGCCTCGGCCTTAATTACTGTCCCCCAAATTGAGGGAGGCTCTAAAAGGGATGCGTATTTTGATAAGAGCCCTGTTATCCGGACCCGTATCATAGCGAATTTAGGGAACCCTCTACTTAGGGTTCAGGGTTTGGGGTAGGTAGTCATGAGGTTGGTTTCCGTTCTATTCCCAGAAGCACTTCCTACCTAAACCCTATACCCTACACACTAAATCCTACACCGCTCCTCCAATCAGGACTTCATAAGACCTGGTACCTGCTATGGCACCATGGAACTACTCACCTGTAATGGGAATGCTAAGGCTTCTCCATTCCCCAATATCAAGCACTTTCTGGAAGCCATGTAGCACTTCACAGAATGGGATTAATTTGGAAACTGGCCAAGTATTTAGAATAACACACACCCACACACCTGAAGCTTCCGTTTTACTGCCGCTACAACGTTCACTACTTTGAGCCATTTTCCTTGCCACTTCCAAGCTTGCAAGCGTCATTGTGCCAAATTCGTACTTCCTTTATCACAGCATTACATGCGGTGTGCGCATCTCGGCAGCATGCGTAAAATGCAGATATACACGGAGTTGTCAAGCTTGTGGTCCTTCTTTGACTCCCTGATAGAATACGGCCGCTGATCTTCAGGCTACTCAAAGAAAAGTGATGATTTTGACAACCCACACGATATAGACTGCTACTACAGCATGGGCGATGACCGCAGACCTGGGTCTCGGCTTTACCATCCCTAGCAAGAAGTAAGCGAAGTCTGAGGTTGGAGCCCCTAAACCCTAAAGCCTAAGCCCTAAACCCAAACCCTGAATCCTAAACCCTAAACCCTAAACCCTAAAGCCTAAAGCCTAAAGCCTAAACCCTAAACCTACCTCCAGTGGTGTACTGAAACAGAACCGGAACCTGGCGGTTCCAGAACAACACCTGCCAAACCACCAAATCCTCAACACCCAACGCCTAGCAGTTAAGAAACCAAAGCTGCAGCTGCCGGAGTATAAGCCCTAAACCCTAACCCACTATTCTCACATCAAGTATCTGCCTAAACCATTATTAGGGTTCGGGGTTTAGGGCTTAGGGTTTAAGATTAGAGTATAAGTTAGGTGGATCCCCCACCCTGTATTAGTGGCTATAAGGGAAAACAAAGAGTATATTCGGCTCCTATTATACCGCGATTAAAGGGTGGGGGTCCTCCTAGATTATAAGCCCTAAACCCTAAACCAATAAAGTACAGAGTCCCCCTTAAGTAGATAGAAAATGGCTTTGGGTGTATTATAATAAGATCTCCATATACCCCATCTTCTATCTACTTAAGGGGACTATATTACTATCAAAACTACCAAGTCTGAGTGTTCGCAGTCACTTCCGCGAAAGAAAATCTGAACAACCTGTTCAGCTTGAACCCGAATGTAGACCCAACAGTAAGGTTTAGATTTTAGGGTCCCATTTTGGTACTCTTACAAGGGGATATAGGGGTTATATAGGGGTACCTAGGGTTTAGGGTAGTTCCCTAAATTAGGGTCCCATTTTGGTGCCTCTAAATATTAGGCGCCGCAATATAAACTATAGAGCCCATAATTTTGAGAACAACCCAGTAGCCTATGGAGAGCAACGCCCAGGGGTTTAGGGTTTAGGGTTTAGGGCACCCTTTAACATCTACATGTTGGGTCCTGGCCCCACCGATTAACAGTCTATACTAGGGGTCATATTAAGGGCTAGGCTATACATAAGTGTTGTATAAACATTATCCAACTGTTAAAGAGAAGGGGCTGTAGCCAACCTACATTCGAAATCGCTGAGCCAACACGTCTACGTAAACAAACCCCAACCTCTGGGCTGCCCAAATATTGTGAACAAGAACGCCTGGCATTCATCCGAGAAATCCCAATATTTCCGGCATATCCGCTTCCAAGGGCGTAGAATCCTTAGAACGCCATTTCTTGCTCCATTTTGGAGGTAGAAATGATCCCTAGACCCTAAACCCTAATAAACAAAACCGAAACGGCTGACAGCTCCATGCCGAGCTGCCAGTGGCGCCCCAGGAGCTCGATGCTCGCCGCTCACAGCGAAGCTGTTGTACCTGCTTGAAGGTCTCAAGGAGTGATATGGGGGTTTCCCAAAATTAGGGGTACCCTTTTGTGGGTCCCTATAGTAAGGACTATAGTATTTTGGGGTCTGTATTGGAGTCCCCCTATTTTGGGAAACTACCATATGAGCTATAGTTTAAACTCCATAAAGGGAGATTACATAGGGGAGCATTGTAAGGGTTATCGAGGGGGATACTGCGAATTTAGACTGTAGCTAATACGGGCTTGTGTGGGGTTATATATAGGGCTACATAGGGATGTACATGTATGCATAGGGATATAGATGCTTATATGAGGAGTCAGGATACATCTAGCAATGGAGGTTCTTAAGGTCTTAGGGTTTAGGATGTTGAATTGTTTGTGACGGCTGGCGCGTCGGCGGGTTAAGGGTTCAGGTGGGTCTTAGGGCTGTGCTTTAGAATGCATGGTCTAGGTCGGAGGAGGGAGAGGGCAAATACCAGCATTGCTGGGGGCCAGTAGGGGCATCCACGCTTAGTTAGCGGGGCTGTATGCCTCAATTACGTATTTTTACTTTTGAAATTGCAGCGCTTTTGCAACAGGGAGTTGAGCTCCAGGAGTCTTGAAAGTTCAGATTCATGATTCTTGGAGCATAGGTTGAAGGGCAGGGCGCGGGCGCAGGATGTTTAGGGCTTGCCTTTCAAGACTCAAAGGCTTCCGGTTGCGAATATTAATCGGAATATCCAAATGAAAGCCTGGCTTTGACTATTAGACGCCTGAACCGACTCCGGACGCATAGCCTGTAGGCACTACTAAACAGCAAACCCAAGCCACCTTAATCCCAAACCGTACACGTGAATCCTAACCCCAAAACCCTAAGTGTATGCTGACGCCTACACTCAGAACACCCAAAACCCCAATGCCAAAATCTTAACCTGTAAATTCTGAACCCTAGATCTTACTCGCAAATCCTGAGTCCTGAATGCCGCAAAACACTGTAGCCAAGTTCCAAAATTCTACTCCTAGGTGCTGACTAGGCAAGGCATGCATGTTACGTTTCATTAATGCTGTCTTCAATAGGAGATGTGCACGACTACAAGGATGTTATCTTGTTTTGGCTTGGGCTTGCCCGACTTAGCCCCAAAGCCTATATACCACTACTTACTGGTGGTTAGCAGAGAATAAAGGGATATAATCTCTATATACCATATTCCCCTAGTCCCTACTAACCCCAGCGAGACTATGCAATCCAACTTCCATTTCATGTTCTGCTTTTTCCTATATGGTCTCGATACGCTCCTAAATCCCTGTACATCCTGAGATATCCTTTTCAGTCCGCCCCCTAGCCCCTACATGAGCCATAGTCTAAACTCCTGGTATCCCCCTTAATAACCCCGAAAGTAGTCCCCCTTAGAAAATCCCTCTAAGGAGTTTAGATTCTGGTTCACATGGATGTAAGCTATACCCTAGACCTTTGCCCCTTTCTGAACTCCAGGGAAGTTCTGAGTCGCCAACACAACCTGTCCGGCTTTATCAGACACGCGCCTTGGCATCCCCAACAGGAAAAAGGGAGGGGGTTCCCTTAGAGACCCTTTGAAGGGCAGGGAGCACGGAATATATGAGGTCTAGGGAGTGAGTTGGGTTGAGGGATTTACCTTTGAGATTGCAATAGGGTTCTAGGGCCCTTGCTCATATAGTTTTGGGGCTCCGGGGTTGGGGTGCAGAACTGAGGGCTTTCGCACTCTGAGTCTGGGCCTAAACCCTAAACCCTAAACTCTAAACCCTAAACCCCGTTTGGGTTGTCAGGCTTGGGGGTCTGGGGTTTGATCTCGGGGTGCCGAAAAAGGCACACAAGGCAGCAAGGCAACCATGTCCATGCGGCAGTTACGCTGGAACCCTTCAGGCTTGGGTAGGGTTTAGGTTTTAGGGATTAGACTTTAGGGTTGAGGGTTTAGGTGTTAGGGTTTGGGTTCCAGGGTTGGAGGTGTGGGGCTTGCGTCTAGGGTTTGGGGTTTAAGGCCCTCGCAATCCCCTTCGCCTAACATGTTTTTCAGTAGGGGAGGAGCGTTTCAGTTGAGGATCTGGAAACTCCTTTGACTCATAGAACGAAAGCCCCGTTCGCAGCTCTATGGTCTGTGCTTGTTCACAGGTTATAGCTGGCAGCCTTTAAAACAAATCCCAAGGCTCAAAATAAAACTGCAGCTGAATATCAGTTTCCGCAGGAGACTAAACACTCAAATTGAGGCCTTTGTGGCTGTCTCATGGTATGTTTATATAGTCCCCCTTAAGTAGATAGAATATGGCTTTGGGTATATTTTCATAAGATCCCCATATACCCCATATTCTATCTACTTAAGGGGAACTGTATGTTTCTAGCCCCAGCCAAGGCACCGGCCCGGCAAAATCTTTACTCCCAAATGCTATAGAAAACAAAAGTCACGCCAGCCTAAAGCAACCAACCCATCCACCACCCTGACCCCAGGGCACCATGTACACTACGTTTAGGGTTTAGGGTTTGGGGACCCCAAACCCAATTATTGAACCAATGGGGCAGCACTTCAGACCAAGGGACCTTAAACCCTGAACCCAGCACTAAAGCCTGAACCCTTAAGGGTTTAAAGCTTCAGGAAACCCTCAAACCCTATATATATATATACCCATTCTGGTAACTTAATTAAGTTGCTTAACAGCAACCCAAAAGCCCTAAACCCTGAACCCTTAGGGCTTTTAAAGCTTCAGGAAACCCTCAACCCCTAGGCCCAAGGTCACTGCAGGATAGCGATGTTCCGCTTCAGGCGCACAAACCAGTTTGGACCGGAAGGGTAATCCTGGCTTCATATGAATAGTATTTTATTTGGGGATACTATGGTACCCATTATAGAATAAGATTCCATCCTCCTTTGGGGGTATAGTATTTTATATAAGGAATATAATCTTACTAGGTTCAACCACCAAAAAAAACACTACTCATATGGAGGCTTGATGGAAGTTCAGGGGAGTGGCCTGCGGTTCCTAGCGGCTTCTCGATTCTGAACTTAAGGTTGGGATTGGATTAAGACGGAGGCACGCAAAAAGATCCAAAAATCCGCAAGCAGGAATCGCCGCTCACGATTAATCCCCCTAATGACCAATGTAGGGTCATTACCACAATTTTGAAGGATCAAATGGAACCTGACATGGAAAATATGCTCCTTCAGGGTACATATGCTGATTGTAACACCTCCCCTAAGAATACCCCACCTCCCTCATGGTCACCACCACCAAAACAGCATCATTCAATGATAGGGGGGAACATTTATCATTAGGTTGTTGTTAGGGTACGGGATTGTTAAATTAGGCTGATGTCACACCTCATGTGGTGATAAATGCGCGCGACGATCACAGTCACAGTGACATAGGTGACCTACAAGGCCTAATTTTATGAAACAGGAGGTTGAACTGCATCAACTATCCATATGGTATTTCCAAGGCTGGAGTCCCCTTGTATACGGCACCTCACACACTCTCACACACTGTTCTAATGGAAGGTGGGACCCTTAGTTTTCAGAAGCCCCATCTGTCTCATAAGTCCAGTTAAAGCTCAGGTGCATCAATTGGAAGCTCCACGGCTAATGTAGTGAGAAAGAACTTCAGGAGGATTGTCAAGGAATAGTATAGCTAGCCCCTCAAGGGATGGTAATAGCCCCACGGAGCTACATCAGGAGTATCCTGATTATTCAGGCTTCTACCCTAATCCTAAACACAGGCAAGCTCAAACACAGGCAAGCTCGACGCCGAAGAAATACAGAGCTGCGTCTGTGAAGAAATAGAAATCCATGATCCGCCTTGGGCTCTCGTAAGCTTAAATCCAGGAATTGGTTTATAAGATATCCTAAACCCCAAACCATCAACCGCTCGGTTTAGGGCTGGGCTCTTTGAAGGACCCTGGAGTTAGCTAATGAATTATGTTCCCGTAGTAAAACCCATTATACATTTCTTGTAACCCCTCAAAAGTAGGATGCCTAACCCAGTAGTAACTCCAGCTCCCATCACTGTAGCCAGGAGTTTGGAGTCGTAGAGCCTTTGGCTCAGAGCGTAAAGGGTTTGGCCGCTTGTAACCCTAAACCCTTGTGAAACAGGTTGGACCCTGTCCACACTGGTAACCTGCCCTGCAGGTTGAAAACTGATAAGGTCTGCCCTGCAGATCCAGAAAATGTTGTCAACCAAGAAACGCCCTGCGCTTCAGCAATCGATCTTCTTTTCCAGTGCCCCGCACTGGAGATGCTCCGT
>CAJNIZ010043106.1:31609-44641 GCA_905231905.1 Symbiodinium pilosum
TCAGGTACCTGGCGAGCATTTCACAACCCTAAACCCTAAAAGAGGAGATTCAAGCCTTTGGTTTTGGTCCGCCGCCTGCTCTGCAATGAAAACTGGGACAGGCCCGTAGAAAAGCCTTCAAGTGCCCTCCCCCACCCCTCAACCCTAAACCCTAAGTCCTAAACAGGTTGAGCCGGAAGACATCCTGCATCTCTTTGCAAAAGCTCCTTGAACCACACCCGCATAGATAGTTTGCAATTGTAGCTCCCATGGTTGCGCGGCCCATACTTCTAAGAATAAATGGTACTTTCCAACGATCCCACTATGCTGTAATCCTCAAGCGGGGACGCCCGAAAACGTACCCGTAGTTTTGGGAAACTACCAAATGTCCCCAGAAGTAGACCAATTTTTTGAAGATCGGGGACAAGAACTTCAGGGTTAGTCTCAAAACGATGCCAGTTGTGGGTGCATGTTGAACTACGGCGACATGTCGTCTAGGCATTAAGGCCATTAGGGGTGAGAATTTTACGGTTTAGGGGCTTTAGGGTTTTCATGAGGGTTGGGAATTGAGAGTCTGAAGGCTGAGGGTATCAGGCTTCAGGATTCAGACTTTCGGGTGTATAGGGTTCAAGCTAAACCCTAAACCATAAACCCTGAACCCTCTACACCACGCGATTGCCTCAGGACAAGTCTAGAGGGCAAGAATACTGCCAATGAACTCCCAAGGCCTCGAATGGCTATCAGGACCCAAACAAAAGCTATGAAGCAGCCACCCCATCCGAAACTGAAATAACCCGCAACCTTACACCTTCACTTTCTGGTGCTGAGAATAGACTGCAGGAGTGGATCCTGAAAGAATTCTCCATAATACTGTACTCCTAATTACAAGCTACTGTAGACCCATGATAAATAAACCTCTTCCTTTTAAGAGTCATAATATTAGGATCCGATTATAATCCCTATTCAGGGGAGGGGGTTTATTAATCAGGGGTCTGGGTTACCTATTCACTTCTGCACTCCGCATTTAGCACTCGAAAGTTGAGCCCAGAAGCCTACAGCCCTGAAGCCGCAACCTAAGTCCGACATCCTGATCCTGGATTCTGAGGAGGTTTAGGGCTTAGGGGCTTAGGGTTTTAGGGAAAGGAACTTCAGGTCACGTCTTTGCATAACTTACGCGGTTTAGGGTTTAGGGTTTAGGAAAGCCTCATTCCCGAAAAAACGCGCAAGTCCCATCTCCACTCGCTACTCGACGCTGGTTGTAACCCCTCGGAACATCTCAGGAACCTAAGCTCGGAACCCTCAGTAAGTAAGCCGCGAACCGCAAGCCCGAAACAGGATGCCTTGAACGACAATCACAGCCCCGAGCACCAAGCCGTGAACCCTAAACCCATCTCACCCAAAGTGGTATGGAAGCCCAAACAACCCTCTTTTGAAAAGGACAAGTAAACTTTATGAGGCCTCTTTTGGTATTCCTTGCTTTCAGGGGAGGTGCATGCCCCAAACCAGAACCCTTTCTATTTCTATGTATCCCATACAAATTTCCCTTTACAGCCTCTTACAATATCACCGTCTAGTCTCGCGTTAAAATTCTTATGAAACCTCTTCTGGGGCTCAATGTCCTGTTGGAGCCGTCTGAGGACGGCGCCTGTATCCCTCCAGGGAGGGTTCGATGTCTCGCCTCAGGATTCTGTCCCGTTCAGGGCTTAGGGACTAGAGTTTAAGGATTTGGGTTTAGGGTCTAGGATTAGGCATTGGGGTATTGAGGCTTAGGGATTATTAGGTTTAGGGAACAGGGCTTAGGTGAGAAAGCAGATCATAGTTCTCTTTGCCACTGCGCTTCCTCTATGAAACATGACAGAACTCAACACCCCTAAACCTGCAACCATTGCGTAGCGACAAAATTGCCTGGACCTCAATTAGTTTTCGTTGCCGCGATTGTCGAGCCGTCAACCAGTATCCGGCCAAGCCGCACAAAACCCTAAACCCAAAACCCGACACCGCGACTTTTGAGGAGGAGTTGGAATGTCACTGAACTCGATAGAAAAGTTGCAGATAATCGTAAACCCCAGAGGCTAGCCCAAAAACCCTCAAACCTAAGCCAAAACCCTTAACCTTACCCTCTAACCGTCGCACGCTAGCTTCGCACTCCACCGTAGGCCTTTAAACCCTGAAGTTTCAGCCCTGAATGCTTAACTTTCCTGGCCTTTGTCCATTTTGCATGGGGCCCAAAACCTCAAAGTCTAAACCCTAATTTTGGGAAACCCTATAAACCCCTATATAATCCCAGTTCCCGTTTCATCTTCCATTTTCCCCTAAACCCTATAGTAGTTTCTGTGTTGTTTGCCATTATCCCCATACAATCCCTGTGCCGTCCCTATATAACCCCTATATCCCCTTTTTAAACCCTTCTGCTTTGGGGCCCTGACAGAGCGCTGGGATCCACCTGCCTCACTGGCAGCACCCTGCGGCACACTGTCACCTTGCTGCTCGTAAGGGTTTTGGGTTAAGGTCCCAGAGAGCCCAATACCCCTTAACTAAGGGATGTACCCGAAATGGTACAAGAGTCTCTAATATGATTTAGACTATATTCCTTAATTGAGGGCCTGGGGTATAAGGGTTTAGGATTTAGCGGTTTAGGGTTTAGAGTTTAAGGTGTGGGGTCTACAGTTTCGAGGTGGACCCCAAAGTAGGCAGAAAAAAGACCTCTTGGCCTGGTTTTTGATGGTTGTGCCTTTGAATCATCTTCTTCAGGGCTTTACGCAGGGGCTGGCATGAAGGGTTGGGGCCTATATCGGGGAAAGTGGGGGGTATGTAGGTTCTTTGTTAGGCATACGTACTGCTTTCTATAGGGGATGTATAGGAAAATACAGAGGTTGGAGCTTTAGTGATTCTGCTTCAAGGTCTGGAGCTTTCGGGTTTGGGGTCTGGAGTTGCGAGTTCAAATTCGATAGTTTACAACTAGCAATTTTGTGCTTGGGGTTTGGATTTAGCGTTTAGGGCTTCAGACTGTGGACCTAGGGCCTAGGACTAACTAAGGCCGGATTGGGGCCGTTGTACGGACGAGCTCTCATGCGCCCACTGACTCTACATATGAGCCATAATCTAAACTCCTAGCATCCCCCTTGATAACCCCTGTAGAATCCCCTATATAACCCCCTTTAAGGAGTTTAGACTACAGCTGGTTTCTACCTACGTAAAGGGGTCTTCGGCCCGAGGTTTTTAAGGATTTTGGGCTTCGGGTTTTGGGTCTCTGGTCACCCTGCAACTAACCTTAGAAAGGATAAGGAAACTTGGTGCTTCTCAGGAATGATGGTCCAGGGTCTAGGATTTAGGGTAACAGGCATACCTCCGCATGTTCCGAGGACCCGTCAGGCCGGGCCAAATTTACACCAGAGCAACATAAAGCTTCAATGAGGCAAGATGAGCACAGCAGGGACCCAACCCTGAACCCTACATCCTCAACCCTAAACCCTGAATGCTAGACCCTTCACCTCAGACGCGAAACCACAACCCACAACAGAGGTGGATCCTTGCTGTTAATGGACACAATCCTGCATGACGCTATACTACCTAAGTCCAACATGCTCCCTAATAAAATACTTGCACTTACTGCCTTGTAGCCCTGAAGACCAGTGGTGCAGGGTTTGAGGTCCATGTGAGCTATAGTCTAAACTCCTAGTGTGCCCCTTAAGAAGCCCTATAACACTCTCTACATAATCCCCTATATATAACCGGCTTTAAGGAGTTTAGACCCTAAACCCTAAACCCTAAACTATAGCCCATGTGCCCTTGTGACTCTCCCTGAGGCTGCTACGAGTAACGCCGCCAAGGCGGAGTTTCGCGTGATGAGCCTGAAACGCACAGCAGTGCCTTTATAATAAACAACTAGTAGTATTCATAATGGTAATACTGATAGTAATAGTAATAGTAATTGAGATTAAGATTAAGATGGTCCTTAGTAATAGTAATTGAGATTAAGATTAAGATGGTCCTTCTTGAGTCTATAACATTAAGGTTTAGGGATTAGGGTTTAGTGTTTGGCTCTTGTTGGGTTTACGAGGCATTTCTCGAACAAAATGTTCGCCTTCTACATCTCAAAATACTAGGATCCATACGTGAAGAGCTGCCGAAAGGATGGAGTCATAAGGCTGAGGTGCTTGAAATATAGACAGGGATTGCACCGTCTGATAACCAACAAACCCTGAAACCAAGGGTAGATGAAAACTGTACCTGTCAGGGAATCCTCAGGGTTTTCCAGGGCGGCAGTTTCGAGAAATTTCCATGTTGCGAAAATGCCTGGAAAAAAGTCGCCACGGGCCTCAAATCAGAAATCAACCTTCAAAATACCACCCGAAACCCTCGGGCAAACGGGCAAGGAACTTGGAGGAGTCCACCCTGCCTGTCCCTCTCCGTGAGGAACAAAAACAGGAATCGCAAATAGTGTTAAGGGTTTGGGGTTTGAATATCATGGCTGCTTCTCTGGCATCATGGAGGAAGTCCATCACATCCTTCCAGAGGCGATTCTCCTTCCCAAGGGTGGTACTAACACCAGCCTTTTTCTTGACGCCACACAGCGCATGAAGGTCATTCTACCGGAAAACTCCACTTTGCCATCATTGATGGCGTCCAGGAGGGTGCTGCCTTCCGGCTCCCCAACCACCTCCTTGGACATCCTTGACAATACCAGCTTTTTCGCAAAGGCAAAGTGACGTTTGAATCCTTGCCCCCCAGCCAGCCGCAGCTCAACACCGTGCGTTGCGGGGATATTCACATCCGGCTTGCCTTCCCAAGGCTTCCCAACCTTCCTGTCAAATAGTCCACTCCATGATATTGAGTTGATGCTTCCCGGGTTCTGTGCCACATCTGCGATTACATGTGCTCCAACATTGCCACGCCATCCGTTTCGCTGTGGGTTCGTGGCTTCTCTTGCTTGTGACTTCTCCATGACTTGGATCTGTTGGCATGGCGGAAAGTTGAGAGTGACCAACTTCCAAGAAATAGAACCGATGCAAACTATACGCTGGTGCGCAGCTAGCGCCGCGCTAGCGCGATAAAAACCAACATTAGAACTCTGAGTCGGACTGACCAGACGTGAAGTTGGGATGAGCCTACAAGCCGTATGCAAACATATATATATATGTATATATAAGTCCTGAACCCTAAACCCTGAACCTTTGTGCGGTTTGAGAGGAGAACGCAGGCCTGCTGAGAGCAACGGTGCGTCTCCTTCCTAAACCCTGATCCCTACGCCCTGGGAAGCCTATATCAGCGGAAATCCGATGTCCGTACCAACTCTCTGGGTCCGAAGGAAGTCTTGGAAGAAAACCTGTGAGATTCGGCTACCCTAGAAAACCCTATGATATCAAACGGGGATATCCCCAGCATTCGTATCATCCAATGTGGAAAAGATCTTGCGAACCCCATGAATACATATTATGGAGTGTGCCACAGGAACACTAGCAATCGTCCATGAATACAAAGGGTTGTCCTGTCCCTGCCCTGAACCCTAAACCCTAAACCTCTAAACCCTAAACTCCCTAACCCATAAACCCATAAACCCTAAACCCCTAAACCCCTAAAGCCTAAACCCCTTAAACCCTGAACCCCTGAACACTAAACCCTAAACCCCTGAACCCTAGACGTCCAGCCTTCGCTCCTCATCCAAACGCCGCACCAAGCCCTGTGGTTCACCGGAGGTTAATCTGGGTCCCTCTTTTCCAGCTTGGGTTTCGGGGTTATATAAGGGTTTAGGATCTAAGGTTCTCAGGTTTTGGGGCCGTGAGGGTTTCGGCTTTTTGGAGTATCCTACTTATGGAGAAACCATAACGTAGACAAAACTAGCAAGCCCCTACACCTTCCTAAAAACCTTTCAGAGCAACCAAGCCGCGGGATTCTGGTGGAGCGCCCTCAACCCTGAACCCCAAGCCCTGAGCTCTAAACCGTACACCCTAAATCCCAAAACCCTTAAGCCTAAACCCCACCTCTTGACCCTAAAACCCTTAAACCAAAACCCTCAACCCCAAACCCTAGACCAAGGCTTACGACTCAGGACTCAGGGCTCTATGACGTTAGGGATAAAGGGTGTAAGGCTTTAGGGAATGGGGCTTAGCGTTTAAGGGTTTCAGGTTTTCCGATGGCTTTAGAGGTCTCTCACGTTTAAGGATTACAGCTCAAGGCTCATAAGGAATGTCCAGGAACCTCCAACCTTTTTTCATTCATGAGGGCAGGAAACCCGGAACCCCAAACCCTAAACCTTAAAGCCCAACTTATACTTAGAGAAATAAGCAAATTCCTTCCCCGAAGGATGAGACCTGGGCTTGGTGGGCCAACCCTCCACTAACGATTCAGGTACTGCCCCACTAAGTGAGAGCCCAGAATAGCGGGACATAATGTTACCGGGTTTGTTTCAGTACACTATACCAACCCGATCAATGAATGTCGAACTTCATCCATGCTTAGTGTAGGAGCCTGACGAAGGACCAGTAGTATTCTCTAAAGTCAGTGCATAACCGTAGCAGAACATACCCCCACACTTTATATCTTATTAAGATTATCTAGCGCCCTACATTAGGTACTTGGGGGTTAACCCTGAAATCCCGAATCCTAAACCCTAAGCCCCTTGAGATTCGAGAATGGTTGGTCGGGACTCCACATTCAAATATATATATATATACGACTCAGCGGATTGAGGTCAGGGACTAGGACTTAGGGTTCAGGGCATATCCTTGTTGGGTGTGAGGCTTAGCGCTCTCCTCGCCACAAACAAAGCCATTTCTACGTATGATGGCTGCCTGCTGACTTTCACGCTAGTTGAGGAACACGTGGTCGTATCATGGCCTAGAAGCCTTCCCTAGAGTCCCTGTACTTTGGCGGCGTTGGCATCTTGGTGTTGCAGATGGCTTTGGTTGAGTGGCTTTGGCTTGGACTTTCTACGCGGACATCGACGGCTTTGGATGCGAATCAAAGCTGTTGCGAGAACGGATGCAAGCCCTCATCTAGTCCCAGGTGAGACAAAAACCTACACAGGGCCGAAAAGCGTCAGAGAGCCACCCTACCACCATCTGAAACCAGGAAAAACTAGAACTGGCTGTGGACACTAAACCTCTAACCCGAGCCCCAGCAACATCTCCGGCTACCTTGAGGTCATTGAAGGAGCGGCCTGTCCGACGTACCTAGCAGGCCCGCTGAAGCAAGGTTCCGCAGGAAAAGGGCGGTGGGCTTGTCGTATGGAGGTTTCTCCAAACGGACATGTAGGGATTGCGGGGGGATTATGCGGATCCCATTTATTTTTGATGCTATTAAGGATTGTGTTGGGAAACTCCCTTGTGGGTTCGCCTACCAGTCCCACTGGACCACCCCACGGGTTTCCTGTAGGGTTTAGGGTTGAAGGACAATGAGCGCCTTGGGCAGGGGGTAGTATATGGATTCACCATGAATGTTGTCGGGAGTTTAAGACTGCTACTTCCTGCCCCCAAAAAACGCCCACAAACGGCGTTGCCCTTACAAGTACCACAAAGTAGGTCTAGATGGGGTCCCATGCGTGTGTGAATCGCGGGGCAAGTACAGCCTGAACCGCAAACCCAGAAACGCAATGGCACAGTTCCGGGTTCACGGTACAAGGTCCCCGAACACTACCAAACCATAAAACCCTTGAAACCATAATTCCTAGACCCCTGAACACTACCAAGCCTTAAACCCCTACTGCAATCCCTAAAGGTTCCCCCGTAATTATCCTAGATTGGCCCTAATGATATGATGAAGCGAAAACCATGGGTGTAGCATAGGAGGGTGTGGTAGGGCCCTTGATTAATTAAGCAGTTCGCCCGAAAGCTTTCACTCGCTTATAAAAAGCCTTTTTCAGATCCCACGCCCAACAAGCATGGAATCTGAAGAGAGGCCCTACAAAAAACAGACCCCAGGTCGGGTTCCGTGGATGCATGAAACCCTAAACCCTTAACCCTCAACCCTCAAACCTAAACCCTAAACCCTAAACCCGAAAACACACCTTCCTTTTGAGATCCCGGCTTCTGGTCTAGGGTTTACCCGCACCCTAGCCCGAAACCCTATTCCCTCAATCCTTGCTGCGAAATCCATAGCCCTGTATCCTAAACCCTAAAACCCCATAACTACCCAAAACGCTCGCTTTCCAACAATCTTCTTTACTATCATATGACTATAACAGGACCATGTTCAGGGGTTGTAGTGACTACAGCCCCTATAAACCCTACATTACCCCTATATAACGCTATACAGTATAATAGCTTCCATTTTAAATTCTATTTTCCATTATCCCCAAGATTATCCCTCAACCCTAAACCCCTAACCCCTAAACCCTAAACCCTCTTGTTATCCAAAACCCAAAAAACCGCCTCCGTCATATCCCAATGCTCCTTTGCTCTCAGGAGCTTGGCTTTGACCTGCTATGAAGCTGGGTGTGGGGTTAGGGTTTAGGGGTTTGGGGTTTAGGGTTTAAGGTTTGATATAGATTGGGTACTGCCGGGGGATACCATAGGAGCTTCGTCGAAAGCTCACATGCAGGGTTTTTCCAAGCCTGGCAGCCTTTGGGATCCCAGTGGTATGTTTTAAGAGGACCCCCCACATTGTAATAGTGGTATAATAGGAACATAAGAGGACCCTAATATAATCCCTACTATCCCCTATAGTCACTATTACTGGGTGGGGGGTCAACCTAAGGTAGATGGAGGTCTAGGTACTGAAATTCTGCATGTACTGGGCCGTAGCAGAGCGTTGGTTGCATATAGCACGTACTGTCGTTCAACCCCTGATTCCCGAATTCCAGTGCCCATACAGCCCGTATGTCTAACAAGGGCGATGGGAACTAGCTGGACCCCAAAACTAGGCAAAATAATAGCCCAAAACCAACAAATCCAGCCCAACAGGCCATTATTTTACCGTTTTGGGGTTCAGTTCTATCCTAAAACAGGGAGCGATCGTCATCATGCTTGGATGTGGGAGGTTGCAGCTCTTGTCCGGGCCCTAGACTCAGCTCAATATGAGCTATAATCTAAACTCCTTCAAGGGAGTTATATAGCGGATTATATAGGGGACTTCTATAGGGGTTATTAAGGGGGATACTAGGAGTTTAGACTATAGCTCATATGCTGTTCAAATTGCCAAACTAAGTTCCCGGACCTCACTTGTACCTTTCAATAGGGGTATATGGTCCCTAGTAGTGGGTACTTAGGTTATAATGGAGGGTAGATGGAGGGTGTAGGTCATCAACACAGTAATCGTCAAAGTTGCAAACTGCCTATACGTGAATCCTGAACAACAGTGTGGGTACCCAGGCCGCATGTACTCCTTCTCCGCGAGCCGCTCAGTGTTGCCCAGGTCCTGATTCGTTCGCTCCGGTCAAGTTTTGGTACCTTTCTGTGAGTCCTCTGGTATCAGGAAATCAAGGACCGTTTCTTCTGTGCCTAGACCTATTATATTTGAAATACCCACTATTAAGGACCATGTACGTACTCCTTTTGGAGGGTACAAGGAGGATCCTGGTGTTCTCATCCTGTTACCTGAAGCCTTGAGATGCTGGATGTAGGAGAACCTCTGAGCCTCTTATTTGAGATGCTACTATCCGAGTCAGACTTCTGCGAACCATACCCTTAAATTGGGGTATCTGGCCCCTAGTAGTGGGTACTTAGGGTATAGTAGAAGGTAAATGGAGGGTCTAGGTTGAGATGCTACTATCCGAGTCATACTTTTGCGAACACTATGCGCGCATCAGTAGTCAATGTAGTCCCTGGACCCCAGAATACAGAAAGTCCTACTTTTTTGCTTTGGCAGCGGTTGTGCCCCGATGTGAGCAGGCCTCGAAGTTGCAATCCACAGTTTCTGAAGTTTAGGGCTTATTCTCAAAAGCACTTTTCTCTCCAATCCTCCTTGCAGGCAATTTGCTCAAACTCCCGTGTGACAGCCAGAGGGGATGGGCTGTTCAAAAAAATGGGGTCCCTTATTGGGAGGTACATGGGCGGTAGTCTTTTGGGGTGGATGTTAGCGTCCCTCTGCTGATGAAGGAAACTACCACATCCACCCCACCCCTTTCAGCGGCCAAGATGCAACCCATCGGCTGCTGCAGAGCGGTATGCCAGCCAGAATCGGCCTCAATGCCAACTCTTATAATTCCCTCTCCAGACATTCTCTTATCCAAGCTATGGCCCTCCGTACGCAGCCTTCTACAATAGATGCATTGCAAGAGTCGGGCACAGGCCCACAGGTGTCAAACATGCAGCCTTCGCAAGCAGGTGAAACTCACAAAGACTCCCCTGTTGCAAGCTGTAGGGTTGCAATAGCTAAGGATTGACGCTGGCTTTTTGACTGTGTTTTCCTCTTATCCTTCTTCTGCCACGAGAACCTTCTCGTGTTGCTGGTTGGAGTTGCACTTGGAGGTTCAGCGGATCTAGCTGCCACTAAATGGGGCTCTAACCCTACATGGTAGGTTGTCAAGAACAGGTCCGTTGTTGCTGCCAGGTTTGTTGTACGTCAATTACTCTATAGGGACGATCAGTATATTGAAGTGATTTGTAGTGGAGAGACTTGTTTACAACCCGTCACATATAGCTTCGAGGCCTTGCTATAATAGTGGCTACTACGTGGCACTTAGGACCTCTACTAAGGGTTTCCCCTTAAGTACCTACAACAGGAGTATAAAGGAATCCCAAAGGGTTGAGGGCCTAAGGTCCAAGCTAAGTCCCAAGGAGCTAAAGTCCATAATTATCTAACAAGGGTTGCTGTTAAGGAACTTAAGTTAAGTTACTATATTGGGGAAACCCTGTTATTTACTATATATACCCATGATGGTAACTTAATTTAAGTTCCTTAACAGCGTCTAACAAGGGTCTTGGTTCTGAGACGCAGACTGCATCTGTGGCTGGTCACCTGACATCTGGGGGTCCAGGGGACATGGGTGAGTTTCCACAAACTTTGGGGTTTAGGCAGTTTTGCCTTCTGTAGGGTTTCCTGAACGGGGCCCCTACTTTTTTGGAAGCCCCGCACGTGGGCACTTCTGGAATTATAGTCTCCACATTATCTCCGCGCAAAACCCTTGAAACGAGCAACCCCCAAACCTTGAGAAACATCTATGGACGGACGGACCGGTTGTTGCAAACTGTTTCCTACCGAGCGCGGAGGCAGCAACAACGAATGCAGCCTTATTGCTTAACCCTGGCGTGCCCAGGGACCACTTTGGTGCCCAACCCCTGACACACAAGGCTAGACTTCTTGGAAAATCGTGCTTCTGAGCGATACGCCCATGATACCTCCACCTCATGGCGCAAATTGATACTGATACCGAGGAGAACACCATGCTGAGTGTTCTGCCAGGTTTTGGAAAACTCGCCCGGATAATCCAAAATGTTCTAGACTGGAAGCACCAGGCTCTGTCTCCCTTACGGTGTTTATCTGCACCAGCCAAAGCGACTGAATAATGTTTCTCCAACAGTTACGAAGGGGTGCGATTCGGGGAACCATGAGGTACCAGCAGAAAAAGATGTATGCCAAGCACCCTACACCCGAAGTGAGCCATAGTCTCAACTCCTAGTATCCACTTTAATAACCCTTAGTGTAGTGCCGGATATAATCCCCCAAATAACCCCCCTTTGAGGAGTTTAGACTGTAGCTCAAATGGCTTCAGCTTGCCTTTGGCTCTTTTGCGCTCACTTGCTGAAATACTAGCTTGATGGCCATGCGCTCGCTGTAAAATCATGTAGAATCTATGACACCTTACCGCCAAAGATCAACTTTTGATGCTTCAGAGTTCTGGGTCTCTCCCACAGTGGATTTCGTTTTACTGCGCAATGGGGATCATAGGATCTGGGGGGCTGCGATTAAAAGCAGCCTCCATGAATTGGAAGAAAAACCAATTGAAATCATCCCGAGTGCTGGAGAGGAGCTAAGGGCACAGTCTCTGGAAGACGCACCCTAAGCCCCATAGACAACCCTAAACCCTAAAACCCAAACCCTCAAGCCTCAAACCTGCGCCCTGAACCGTCTCTCACAAATCTCTTTCAACCCGAAACAAGCTGCTGATTTACTGTATAAAGTAGCCCGGTACCAAGTCTGTGCATGGAAGCCAAGGGAATGGAACCCTGAAACCCGGTAGACCGTATATAGTGCTCACCTTGTACCTGGACCTCAAAAGTATGTTAAACAATTGGTCTTATGGCAGTTATCATGATCTTAGGGCTATCATGTTACGTACTTTTGGGCTTTAGGTAGGGAATAGAAAATCCACTAACCCAGAGAGCCCAATTTACCGTAATTAAGGAATGTACTTGACATTCTTTCTCTTTGGGCTCTGTTTGCCCACCCACCAACAGTCAACAACTGTAGTAGCTGTGATATACTACAATCCCTAAGGGTCCAACCCAACTAATGAGGTCTATGATCCCAAATCCCTAAACCCTAAACCCTCAACCTCTAAACCCTAAACCCCTAAACCCTAAACCCCTAAACCCTAGACCCTAAATCCCTAAACCCTAGACCCTCATGGTCTGAACGGGCTTGTGGCTTACCTCTAAGGTTGAAATCATGGTCCGCTAGTATGGTCCCTCATCCTAGGAATCCTTCTATACTTCATAGGGTTTAGGGGTTTAGGGTTTAGGGGTTTAGGGGTTTAGGGGTTTAGGGTTTAGGGTTAAATATGGTTAATTTTTTCCTATATTAGTGCCCTTAAGCGCCCCTAAAAAGGACCTAAGGGCCCATATTAGGGCCCATACTTCAAACCCTAGATTCTCTCTTGCCTCATCCCGCTGGCTATCTAGTGGATAATTATTATAGTATGTTTGGGTGACATGCATATATTGGAAAATAAACTTGAAACTGCAGGGATTGAAGGGATTATATCGGGGTTATATAGGGATCCCATGCTCACACTACATAACCAGGACCCTCTTGCCCGGGTATGATAAACCCTAAACCCTAAGGAACAAAGGCAGGAAGTTGGCTGCCAGAACCAAAGCTGAAAGCATCAGGGCGCTTGACCCTTATGTATTAGGTGGACCCCCCACCCAGTAATAGTAACTATAAAGGATAATA
>CAJNIZ010043106.1:44741-58696 GCA_905231905.1 Symbiodinium pilosum
CCACTGCACACCCTAAACCCTAAACCCTAAACCCTCACTGTACACCCTGAACCCAAAAACCGCGAAGCAGCAGGGAATCCCTCATTTGCAACTAGCAGGGGCTGACGGCAGAGAGGGCTTGCCTTGGCGTTGACTTTGTTTTTCCGGTTTAGGGTTTAGGGGTTTAGGGGTTTTGGGGTTTAGGGGTTTAGGGAATTGGGGGTTTAGGGCTTAGGTTTTAGGGAGTTGGGTTTAGGATTTAGGATTTAGGGTTTCTGGCTTGGGATCTAGGGTTTGGGGCTAAAACTTTCCATTGGTACTTCCAAAAAATGGTGGTTGCCATTATATACATCAAATGACTGTAATCTTGCTATCTTAACCCGACGAGGGACCCCCAATTTTTGGGAACTCCTTCTGGTTACTAAGCCACTCTGTAATCCCAGCCCCCTTATGATGCTCCATTTCTTTTTCATGTGATTCTCCATCATCGAGGTGATATTGCTAAACTCTAAACCCTAAACCCAAAGCCCCAAAAATCTAAACCCTAAGTCTGAAACCCTTCAAGAAAAAGTCTAAGGACCCATCACGGGACCTAGATACTGACACTCAGATTGTTGAGGTACTACTATAACGACTTAGGGTTAAGGGGTTCAGGGATATTACCCCAAAACTGACAATCAAAAGGTACAGAACATGGAAAATGAAAAGGAAACTGGGATTCTATGGTGGGTTCATGAGGATTGGGGAACATCCCAAAATACGGGGCACCATCTAATCCCTCCCGCTAATGGAAACTACCGTCTGCTACTATAAAAAGGGGATGGCGTTGTAATCACCCAGGCTTTCATGTTGGTCTTTGGGGCTTACGTTTCGAGGTTTGGGGTTCTAGGGTTTCAGGTTGTAGGCCTCGATGAACTTCTGGGATTGAGGGTTTAAGAGTTTAGGGTATAAAGGAAAGTGTGTCGCGCAAACGCAGTTCTGAAGTTCGAGGATGCTTGTCGCATGGTACCCTGACCCTAAATCCTGAGCCCTAAACCGTAATACGTCCGTAGACGTTAGAACTTCAGGCTTAAGGAGGAAAAGATTTGAGCTTGAACGCTACAGGTTGTGAAAAGGCTGTCATGATAGACCTCAAGAATTGAAAACGAGTTCGTGCAGCCTGAAGCACTTGGAAGATTTTGAGGGTTTGGGCTAACCCGAAACCTCTAAAGCCTAAACTCCACACGGGTTGTTGGACTTAGGGTGCAGGAGTTGTGGATTTTGGTACATGAGTCAAGCAAAACGATGATTGCTAATCATTGCTAATTATTGTTGTTACTAGACTGTAATCAGCACATCCCATACACATACTAAGAGCACCAGCAAAGTAATCCTGAACAAACATGGAAAAAAACGCACTGTTATGGGGATGTGGATCACTGCAATGATCCCGGCAAGCCATGTAGAGATAGTATAGACTCAAGTTATGAGCACATCCTCTTAAAAACATGAAGATCGCATTGTAAGGGAAGAAGACTTGTAAACCCAACTGGCCTTCATCCGGTGCCGAATGCTTTTTCGATACTATAAATCAAGCCCTAGCAATTTGCTTGAAGCCTTTGGGTTTGGGACCGTGGCAAGAGGGACTCACCCACTCTCAAAGGCTGCTGCTAGTTTTGCGCTGCAATGCAAACGTGAGCACAACAACTCGGCCTCTGTTTTCAAGACGTGACTTTGTGAATCGCGGACCACTCACCCAAAGCTTGAATTTTTAGGCCTCCAAACTGTGCTGAGTGAGGCCTACCTGAACTTTCACAATCCTAAGGCCCCCCTTCCTGGGAAATGTTGTTTCCTGGTGCTCATGGTGGAATAAACACATCGATCCCTGTATGGATACTTACTCCCAACCATATAAAAGTCTCAACTTTGTTTTCGATTCCTCCATTCCGTTCTAACAATACAAAAAATGTTGTTTGGCTGTGGGGCCCAAACATGCATCGCAAAGCCTGCATGTGTGCCCGTACATTCTTCTCTGACTATTAGCAGTGCTAATACTCCCGGAGAAAACATGTGTTAACATGTAGACCATGGCCTCTTAAGTACCAAAATACAAAAGCATGCTTAAAACAGCGTATATACTGATTGCAACCCCAGCTATCCCACATAAACATCCAAGTAAACCCTAAAACCAGACCCTAGACCCTAAAGCCAAAACCTTGGACTCCAAATCGCTTGTCCCTAAACCTTAAGGTCTAAGGCCTGAATCTCACAATCCCTCTAGGGCCCTGACTTCAAACGAGCCAGCACTTCATCCACCTAAAAGTTTTAGGGGTCTAAGGGGGTTGCCTGCGGTTTAGAGTTTAGGGTTACGCGTGGTTTAGAAGAGTAGCGTAGGAGCCTGAATAATTTTCAATAGGGCTTGGGGTATGCTGCCCTATATAAGTATGAGCATAATAAGGAGTCCAGATTCCAACTTATGTACACTTCTGCAGTGTTTAGGGTTTAGGGCATGGGTGTTATATTAAAGTTGCCACAGTGAAGGGTACGCACCCTAAATACTAGCAGCTGCACTGACAATGGAGAGCCAAAAATTCTGACAGCCCGAGTACCTGGGGATCGAGTGCTTCAGGCGTATGGTTGAGGCTAAATGTAAAGCTCTCTTATTGGTAAGGCTAAGGTCCTAACGGGAGAGCCTTTTCGGGGGCTCATCGGCATATACTGTGAGTGAAGAAGGGAAGATAAGTCATATTATATCCAAGTTTGCAGGCTGTGCTGCGTAGCTCGAAGTTCAGTGATGGTGATAAGATTCTGCGACTTTCTCATTCTACACTTACGTACGACGATGCGCTGCTGCATGCTTTGGTTTGTTTTATAGATCTGATGCATGAAGTTTCTCGTGCACATGAAGGGTCTCGAAACGGATCAAGTATAGCTAGGACTATGTTTGCCACAGTTTCCAAAATTATCCCTGCAAATATGGTCCTTTCGCAAAACGAAGAAACCCCTATACATGCCCCCTACTGACGGATCCTCTAGAGCGAACTTGGTGTAAATGCTCATTCGCAGAACTAATCAATCTAGCGGCCTAGCTGATGGGATATAAAATGTTCTGTTTCAGAAGCTCTACAAATGCTGTAGAATCTTAGGGCCGCCTCCAAACGTACCCTAAGAAGGACTTCCTGCAAAGCACATCATTCTTTCATATGGTAATTTCAATTTTCCGTTCTGTTCCTCAGATAGCCTCATATAAGCCCTTTAGAGAGGCCCCTCATGCTCAAGAAGCCTAAAACCCCCAAACCCTACATCCCCGCAGATGGCTTCAGATTATAAGGTAACCTAGGGTTCGTAGAGGGTTGGTCCTAATTTGTGCTGTTCGCATATACCGATGCGCAGTATATCCCAACACAACCCCGATACATCCCTATACATCCCTGTGTACCACTGTACATGCCTATGCACTATATGTCCTTACACGGCCTATAACCCAGTTATTTCCCCTTAGAGAACCCCTATCTACAAGATATATATATATATACATATGTATGCCTATATCCAAATACAGCCCTATCTACCCCAATTACATCCCTGAAACCTAGACCCCAAACCCGAATCCCCAAACCTTAAAACCAAATCCCCAAACCTGAAACCCTAAACCCTAAAGGGGATTGACTCAATGCATACCCCTGTAGGGTTTGGCCTCGCGCAGGACGTCCTCTTTGGTGTCGGGCACGGTGGCGGTTGAGAGCCGGACCAGCTCCTTGGGTTTGGGGGTTTATTTAGGGTTTGGAGGTTTAAGGCTTTTGGGTTTGGAGGTTTTAGGGGTTTAGGGTTTGGAGGTTTAGGGTTTGAGGGTTTTAGGGGTTTAGGGTTTGGAGGTTTGGGGCTTCCATGCTAATTTGAAACGAGGGATGCTTGAAATCCTTGACCCTAATCTCGAAACCCTACTCCCTAAACCTTAAACCCGAATACCTAAGCCCTTGGACCGTGAACCTCTGAACCCTGAACCCTAAACCCTAGACCCAATTTGGATTGCAGAGACTGTAGGGATGCAGTCTCTGCTTTTTAAGTAGCTTACTGGTACTTTTCCGGGTTGTTGTTCAGGAGCTTAATTTCAGGTACTATGTTTTCCCCCTACAATGGAGAAGCAAGTGGAAAAGAAAATGGAAAATGAAATGGAAACTTGGGGAATGTAGGAGTTTAAAGAATTGAGTTTGAATTACTACGTTGGGGAAACCCTATTATTTACAATATATACTCATTACAGTAACTTCGTTTAACTTCCTTAACAGCAACTCAGCTTTGAGGGAGCGTGGGGGAGGGAATATAGGTAGTTTCATAGGGGTGTATATGTATATGCGACTTACGTAGAAACAGTTGTAGCTTTCCACTCCCCGAAACAGTTGTAGCTTTCCACTCCCCGCGTCCTAGCAGAAGTAAGTTATGGGCTTTGGATTGGCACCTCAAGTTGGAACCTGGAGTTTCAGGGGACCTTATAGCAGACCATCGTATCTTTATATGGGTCATCAATAGGCTTTTTGGAAGCTAACGCCATTTTAGTATCGGTTCCCATTTGGAATGCTTGAATAAGGAACGAGGAGCAGTTTTCAACGCATTGCCAAAGCAACAGGGCAACCCTACCTGCTTTAAATCCTCCGCCTGCCTTGCAACACATAGGGCCTGTAGGGTCGTTAAGGTTTAGGGTTTAGGGTTTAGGGTTTAGGGTTTCGGTTGATTCTTGGGCGTAGGCTTTTGGGTTTAGGTTTGGCGGTATGGGGTACCTGGATCCTCACTACCAACTGGGACACCTAATATTCTTCCAAACACTCAGCGCCAGCGACCTACTTGTCTTTCATGGGCTCCACTACTACCCCACCCTTATATTGCTACCCCCGCCCCCCGGAGTTCTCCTTCAACTGTTTTGAAGATGAACAGAAAAATTTGGGGAGAACGTACAGGGTAGTACTTGGGCTGAAGAGGCAGCTGACACAGGTAGCGTTACGGAAGATGAAGGTTGTTAAAAGCACTGTCCCTTTTGGTCCATGTTTTGGATAACCCAAAAAGAGCGGAATGTTGACAACCCCTCTAAAATGCAGCGCCAAAGTCCACTCAAATGATGCTCCATGTACTCACAGACTTCAAACTCTAAACCCGAGCTTCCCAGCATCCTCAAGGTAGAGACAATGTAGGTTTCTCAACACAGGGCCCCCTGAACCCGGAACCCTATGAAGGATTATCTTATTCGATAATCCTTCATGAGGGCCCCTGTAATTCATCTAGAGGTCGCTTAGAGAAAACTTCCGTGGAGGGAAAACAATGACAGGATTGGAGCTACGAGTATGCATCTAGTGAAGAATGCTCCAAATCCAGTAAGAGGAGAGCAACAAGACATCCCATAAAAGCCCTAAACCCTAAACACCCGATATCCTCAAACCTAAACCCCGAATCCTAAACCCTAAACCCTAAACCCTAAACCCCAAATCCTAAACCCTAAACTCCAGACCCTAAACCCTGATCCCATAGTTTTCTCTGAGTACGGGATCAACCTGAGTCTTTGGCGCCATGGTTTCTCTCGAGGATCCTCTCCAGCCTTGGAAGCTGCTTAGGGCTTTAGGGTTTAGGGTTTAGGGTTTAGGATTTAGGGTTTAGGGGGTAGGGTTTAGGGTTTAGGGTTTGGGGTTTAGGGTTTAGGGTTTAGGGTGGGGGCCCTTTAAACAATGTAGCTTCATAAGGATTACATAGGGATTAAGGATTCTAAAAAAATATTTCAAACCTAGCCCCCGCTTAGGGGTTTTACTTACTGGCTCTTGGTACGGAATATGGGAATATATTGTATAAAGATATAGGGATTGCATTCCCTTATTCCCTACTAAGAGCCAGTAAGTCGGGGCCAGGGGTTTCAAGCTTGAGGCTTTAGGGGTTAGGGTTTAGGACTTAGGGCCTGAGAGTTCAGGTTTAGGGTTTAGGGTCTGGTTTGGTGTTTGGGATTTGGGTTCAGGGTTGGGGGCTTAGGATTTGTAATGTCAAAGTTAAGGTTCAATCCCTCACGCTCACGTCGGACCTACGCAATTGAAATAAGGCTTTGAGGTACATTCGGTTACGCATATCTAAGGAACTACAAGTAGAAGATGCGTAGTTGTTCAGGGTTCTGTATTGCACCCGGAAGAAGGCCTGGATCAGGGCACTGGGCTGTGCTTATTGCATGCGCCAAGTGTGCTATCTAGAAACAGGTTCTCCTCACAAGAATCTTCTTAAACAAAAAGAAAGAGCTCCAGTGTGGTACCAAGATTCATTGGTCAAGTGGAGAACCCTGACAAATATCTCTCCTGAACAGCGGTTTCACCAAATGACTGTCTTGGTTAAAAGGCTCTACAGAGAGCGTACTAAGTCAAATGCTTAGGAATGCTCAAATCGTTCTCGGGGCGAGACCCACACGCTCAAGTCTGAACCCCTTGCACCTTACACTTGAACCCCCGACCACGCTTAGGAGCCAAAGCCCTTAACCTTTAACCCTACCCCCCACGAGCCTTTCGCGGTTGGCGCCGATGGCTTTCCCCACCTCCAGATTTCAAAGGTTGACGGGTTTAGGAGTCATGGTTTAGGGTTGAATGCTACCCCGGCGAGGATGTAAGGATGGGAGCTTGTTTCCTACAACCTCATGCATCCGCGCCTTACAGTACAGGGCTCTGACAAAGGCAAGAATGACCAATGCATGTGATCCCAGCAGAGTGTTTAAGGTTGGTGCTTCAACTGGTCTTTTCATGCAATCATAGCACAGCAGACCACTTGTCGTTGAGGCAACTGTGATGTCCAATCCAACGCTGTGGACGAGCTTCTGCAACTAAGGCCCACGACAGATCGTCCTCAAAATAATAAGCTTTCATCCTGAAATTAAAATCCAGCCCTCGCTACCACGACACTAGTTTGGAAGGCAGCCCTGCACTGGAGGAAGGATTCACTTTCCCCTTTTCGGCTCAGGACACTCCCAATCATCCAGACCGTCAAGCTCTGCCCTGAAGCGTATCACGCGACAAGCAAAACCTTCTGTACTGCAAACAACTGGCCATAATCTTCAACATCCTCCTCCTTACTTAGTCTGAGGATTTAGGGCGTAAAGCACTATCCCCTCACCAGACCCTAAACCCTAGACCCTGCATCCTTTATTTGAACGTTCAGGGGTCTGACATATATATGCTGCAGTTATATGCTGCAGTTGCTTGATGTTAAAAACTCAAAGGGCAGCCCGGTACAAGCCAAGAAGCAAGCCCAGGCTTCCAACGCATGAAACCTCGCCAGGTCCCTAAACAACGTTCAAAACCTTCAGTTTACCTGGAGATCAGCCTCCCTTCCAACCCCCTTACAAAACAAGACTCATCGTATTCTCACTCCCCATTTCTCGTGTACCTAAATCTTAAACCCTCACTGCAAAGCCACTCCAAACCTGACAAGATCCATTTGCCCCTAATCATGAAAGCCACTACCAACAGCTCAAGAGATTACCTGCTGGATTGTCTCTTCAACGTCTCCTCCCCCACTGCTCTGCGTCAGCCTTAGCACGCTTTTCAGCATCAAAACTGATGCCAAAGCAAATTGGCGGTACTGACAACAACCCAGTAATAGAAAAACCAATACAGTTCTGAGCCTATGGGAATAGCACTTTCACGGTTTAACTTGTTAACACATAAACGAGCTCAGAGGTAGCCTCCTTCCTGCTTTATGGCTAAAGTTCATGATTCTCACAAGGCAATGACCATGCAATCCCATGGGGACATATTCAACAGAAGGCTAAATTCTAGTCTGATGTTCAGGAAGTAGAACTAAATTACAACAATGTTGGCATATTGCCAGTCATGTGGTATCCCCATAACAGTAACAGCAACCCAGCATTGTCATGGGAAATCCCGAAAAAAAGCCCCTACATTCAACCTGCGCACAGAAGCTCTAGAGGTTGTTGAACCTCTTCTTTTTTGTGGCCGTTGGGCTTGCTAGAATAAACACGATTTGTAGGTCATGGTTTAGGGTTTACTAAAATCTTTGACCCCCGGTTTAAGACTTTGGGTCTGGTCTCTGCACCTGGGCTAGGGCCTTGCCTTTGCTCCAGCAAAACATCTTTCCAGTCTCTGTCAATGTTGCTAGGGGCTCAGGGCCTCAAGGATAAGAAGCTTTTGATACTGTTGATACTGAAAATCCTGAATGACCTTAGGATACAGTAATATCATACTTCCCGCGGTTTAGGGTACTCCGGGTCATGCAGGATCTTTAGTATCCACTGCATGGCGGGTAAATGAGCCAACAATCGGGCCTTCCCATCTCAGGAAAGCAATGTCCCCGATTGCACACCCCACTCTCACACAGGCCTTCTGCGAACTCTTTTCTGTGGTTGCATATGGGCTGGCCCATACTGCGGCACTGCTATGTCTCAGATTCAGGGTGCACCTAATGTCGCCCGAACCTTCGGATTCAAGTACCGACTCTACTACCCAGTGCTTAATAGGGAACGAGGGACTAAATGCCCCTTGGTAGCTCCTACATAACTGGCAATAACTTGCTGGGGGCTAGTAGGAGAATACGGAAATCATTATATTGGTTGTTTGAGGAGAAATATATTTCCTTATTCCCGACTGAGCACCAGGAAGATAAAGTTTCAATTGTCCTTTCCATTCCCTGCTAACCTGTCACCCATTCGTTTTTAAGGTGAGCCTCAGGGAATCACAAGCTCACTGCGGAGAGCGCCTCCACCCCTTTGACAGGGCCAGAATCGAAACTTTCAATCCGAAATTCCAAGCCCCGCCCCAAATCTGGCCGGCCAGCTTTTGAAAAATCTGGAAGCCTACCTTCCCTACAGAAGCGCAAAAGATGCAACTGCCAAGCCAAATCCTAAAAACAGAAATTGGAAACCCCAACAGGGAGACATGGAACCCTCGACTTCAACCCCAGACAAACACAAACTGGGAGACGGGCTTTCGGGTTAAGGGTTTAGGGGTGAAATTGTTGCAGTTTCCCCTTGGGCCCAAGAACAACCACGCCCTGGGAGCATGCGCTACTCAGCTATGGGCTTTTTTATAACCCCTGGACCTTGACCCTTAAGTCCTGAAACTAAAGCCCTGAAGCCTATGACCCTTAAGCCTAAAACCCCCAAGCCCTGAGCTTTAAAGATAGCAGTTCTCAGAAACTCCAAAAAACAACATTTTTAGGTGCTTGAACCAGGCACGTTTTCTCTTCTTATAACATACTTTACCCAAAAGCAGGATGTACTTGTACACTGTCACGGGGACAATAGTAACCCGAAATGAAATACCACCCAAAATCCTACAAACTCTTCACAATGCCTGCTTCCATGTCATCTCTCCTTTGCTGCTTTCGATTTGATTCTTCTCCCTAAACCCTGACCCCTAAATCTTGAATGCTCATCCCCAAACCCCATCCCTGAATCCTTACCCTCCCCCTTCCCTAGACCCTCATCCTAAATCCTAATCCCTAAGTCCTAAGTCCTAAGTCCAAAACCCCACACCCCAACCCTCTAGCCCTAAACCCAGAACCCTACAACCTTAAGCCATTATAGCAGTTTCCATGTTCTTCTCCATTACCCCCTAAATAACCCTATATAGTCCCTATATAACCCTACAAAACCCCTATATAACCCTATATGAACCCTAATATGACCCTTATATAGTCCCTATATAACCCCTGTATAACCCCCAATAGGCCCTATATAACCCTGCAGATTCCCCAATAAGCTTCAGACTTGCGCAGAGTTCGTCGATTCTCATCCCGAAGGCCCGTGTCCAGAATCTGTGCAGGAAGGGCCCTTTTAAGGAGGTTAAGGGGTTAAGGTTTAGGGTTTAGGGGGTTTGAGGGGGGTTTAGAGGGTTTAGTGGGCTTAGGGGGTTTAGGGGGTTTATGGGGTTAAGGGTTTTTAGGGGGTTTAGTGGGTTTAGGGCTTCAGGTTTAGGGCTTAGGGCGTAGGATTTGGGTTTTCGGGTTTAAGGGTCAAAAGGAAGTATCTTGGGTCCTTCCAAGGGGTATCTAAGGCCTGGAAGGTGTTTCTATAAAGGGCTTTGAGGGCGCTTGACAGGGGCTTTGGAAAAGGTATCTAGGGCCCTTTAGAGACGTTGGGGTTATGTGTTCAAGGGGTGTGTGTACGGAGCTTAAGTTTTAGGGGTTTAGGGTTGAGGGCTTCTACAGTCTGCGTAGACCTTGTGCAGAGCGATACTTTTGCCTGTAAACGAACTCTGTCAAGACGTCGAGCGTCAAATGGTTCGAGGGCCTAGGAGTTTCGAAGTCTAGGGCTCTCTAGAGAACCGCCAACTCCAGTCCCCATGCTCAGTCGGAAAATCGCAACGGAAGCCCTCAAGCCCTAAACCCCAAACCCCAAGCCCTAGACCGATAACCTTGCAAAAGGCCTCCTGGACCAGGGCAGACTCGCGGCGCAGCGTCGGCTCCAGCGACTTTACGCGCTGCCGGAGGTGCCCCCACCTGCCACGACTTGCGGGCTGCTCAAAAAACGTTTTATAGTCCCCCTGAAGTAGGCAGAATATGGGGTATATGGGGATCTTACTAAAATATACCCAAAGCCATATTCTATCTACCTAAGGGAGGCTATCCATGACTTGTGGGTTGTGTACTATGGGTTTAGGAAGTAGGGTTTAGGGATAAGGGTTTAGGGTTAAGGGGTTAAAGTTTAGAGTTTAGGGTTTAAGGATTCTGGGATTTGAGTGATTAGGGTTTTAAGGATTCTAGGGGTCAGGGTCGAGAGAAAACGGACAAGAAAATGGAAAATAACGTGCAAACTGGTGTATCAAAGGGATATCGAAGGTTTGTGCTAACTTGTTGGTTGCTAGTACGGGGTGAAGGAATGCAAACGAAAATGGAAACTACGATTAAAGGTAGGGAGATTCAGGGTGTAGAAGGGTTCACCGTTTAGGGTGTCGGATTGTTGCTTAAGCTGTTTCAAGTCTGGAGGGTCTGGATGCAAGGGCTCAAGCTTCCACAGGTGTTGGCTGCAGGGTTTAGGGTTTGTGGCGGGACTTCGGGCTTAGGGTTTAGGGTTCGAGTCTTGATGGCCCAAACCCTGCTCCCTCAACTCTGACACTAGAAGCCAAACGTCAAACACTGAAGCCTAAACACTAAATCCTATCATGGCCCTATACACCCGTCATAGAACCCTTGAAAGGACCCAAGATACCCCTTCTACAACCCCTTGAAAAGGCCGTATGTATCCCTCTCAACGGGCCCTGGATATAAACCCAAGACGCTGAACCCTAAACCCCAATAGTTCCCCTAGATAACCTGTTTAAAGGCCTCTAAAAACCCCTACACACCCTATGTGACCCCTTTTACACCGCTCACATAACTAACTCATATAGCCTTTCTCAGGTTAAAAAGTTCTCCCCTAAAGATCTCATGTTCCTAAACCCTCAACCTGAAACCGTGAAACTTCTTTGAAGTGGCCCCTCTGTCACCAGCCGGATCGACTGGTCCAGCGCCAGCGACACGATCTCGGCCTCTGCGGGCGGTAGCCTCGACGAAGCTTTCGTTTGCAGTTTCCAGGTTGAGGATTTTTAGGGTGTAGGGTTCTGCTTTGACTCACGGACTGCGCAATGCGCAATGCCAACCTGCCACGAGGCATTAGTTTTCTCATCAGGCCTTTTCTCCTCGGGCATGGAGATCTGGAGATACTCAGGGGTTAGGGCTTAGAGTTTTGCAGAGGTGGGGCTGTAGGGACTGTACAGGGCCATGCTACATAGGGTAAATAAGGATTTAGGGTTTGCTTAGGGTTTAGGGTTCGGTGCATCGTGTCCCTTTGCCTGCATCATTACAGTTGGACTTGAGGTGAGCTGATAGTGCAATATCTTGGGTGGACCCCCACCCTGCAATAGAGGCTATAAAGGATAATACGGATTGTATCAGGGCCCTATTTTATTCCTGTTGTACCGCTATTACAGGGTGAGTGGGCGGTCCTCCTAAGTAATATCAACAGATTTTGGCATTGATGGAGAGTTCTGAACATGAGGCAACCATCTCAACACACGAAAGCTCCTGTTCTAGAAGACTCTGTGGAGGATCCGTTAAGAAACCCCCAATCATAGAAGACCATTGGAGTTTCATCTGCAACTTGCCTTCTTAACCAATCCTAGTTATGCCTAAACAACCCTAATTAACGGGAAAGCTTGGGAGTTTAGTATAGGGGTTCGTATTACCGCAGAAGCTAAACCCTGTTTACCGCATGCTTTAGAGCCTTAGAGTTTTCTACTATAATGAGGAAACTCCCAGGTGGGTATTTATGAGATGGACATGTGACAGGAAGGCCCAGCTTGAAATATGTTCGAATATGAACATGGGAGGCTTTCCAAAAATTAGGGGTCCCTTTTTCGGTCCTTATAGGCAGGGATTATAGCATCTGGGGTTTATATTGGTGTCTCCCAATTTCGGGAAACTTCGATATGAACTGGGGCAATGTGAGGTCGTTGTTCGCAACAGCACAACTACTACTACCTCGGATGCTGTTGGAGATCGCGTCCTTTTAAGCGTAAGGGCTGTTTCAGAATTGACGCTGGTTTAGGGCTTAGGGTTCACCAGCCTTGCCAGGAACTGCACGAGAAGTGATTTAGTTCCTGCACTATTGAACCCGCGGCTAAACCCTAAACCCTAAAGCGTGTGATCTTAATTTCTGGATCTGCCGAAGATGCCGAGTTGAATCACACATCTAGTCGATGCCGGCGTGAGACCCGTGCGTTATTGCGCGCTGAACCGCAAACCCTGAACCCCCTAGGCAGCAGGGCCTCTGTGATAATTTCCCTTATCATCCCCATACACCCAAAGCTTCAGGAGGCATGTTTTGGGGCTGAGAGTGAATCAGTATCAGCCCCAAACCCTTCACTTGAACAGTTTTCCCTAGTGCTTTGAACCAGCTTTCAGCTTTCGAGGTTCAAAGCAAAGGTGTCGAGCACTGTTTTTGGGTGAGGGAGGAGGTAGCTGATAAGATGCAAACTATGGGCAGTATGGGCCTATTCCATACCCTACAAAACAATGCGGACCCAAGTAAGGGCTCACAGCTTGGACCCAGGAAAGCAGGTAGGGGCCCTAGGGTCTGGTTAGGGCCATAGGTATTTTTCAAGGTTTAAGCTTCTGGCTCTCTATTGTGACGATGTACTAAAGCATCACGTCACATTCCTTGTTGGGTTTAATGTAATACAACCTTGGGATTGTTTCAAGCAATTGCCCAGTGTTCGCCTGTAATCGCAAGCTTCTACAGCTCCATAGAAATTACCCCTTTAGTGCTACGCAGGTATCGATGGTATGAAGCATAAAGCTATTGGCAACTGGGATCACCGGTAGGGTTCGAGATTCAAAGCAATCCTTTTTGCTGATGCAATGCCAAAGCATTCATACACCCACCCATCTCCAACTCTTGCAACTAAAGCATGTGTTTCTGGAATTGGTGTTTGAGGCTTAGGGGCTAGGGGTAGGAAGCACAACAACAGCACCTCTTGTTGAATGAGTACACAGAGTTGAGTGAAAGAGGACGATGGCATGGTTAGTAGGGAATGAAAGGACTCATCTGAAGGCTGGTGTAGTCGCTACCAAACAGATCCATTCTTCCATCCCTAGACCTAAACCCGAAGCCCCAAACCCCAACCAAAAACCTAAACCAGCAAGCAAGCTGGCTTGTTTCCGAGCTCCGGACTCGCACAGCAAAGAGAGATCGTCACGCGGCCTCCACAAAACTTGAGGGTTTAGGGTTTAGGGGTTTAATTAGCGTGGAGATTCTATATATACATATATGTATGTATATATATATATATTGTTGAGTTCTATACAGGTGATTTAGGGCGTTCATACTTCAACTTGAGAGCAGCTCGCACGAAAGCTAGACTACAGCGCTTTGCTTGCCAAAGATTGCAACACTGTCATGCCGTCCTCTCTGATTGCCCGTAAAAAACTCTAAAGCTGTTTGGAACATTGCACGTTAGTCTCTCTATGCAAGCCTGATAACCTGA